>CAXAJV010000537.1:0-176549 GCA_963969225.1 Xylocopa violacea | reverse complement strand
CGAGGTGTTATGTTGCCTTTGGTTAGGGTATATAATGTTACAGATGCATGTAATGATCCCACCGAGACATACGGGACGACACGACCGGGATTCTGTAAAACATTACAAGCGAGGGGCTAAATGGGTTAGGTTAGGTTATATTACGTTATAAACGTATATAATGTTCCCACCGAGAAGTAGGGACCGACCCGCCAGAAATGTTGGAAAATTCTACATCCGAGATGTTAAGTTGCCTTAGGTTAGGATATATAACGTTATAGAAGTATATAATGTCCGCTCCGAGACGTACGGGACGACACGACCGGGATTCTGTAAAGCATTACAAGCGAGGTGCTAAATGGGTTAGGTCAGGTTATATTACGTTATAGACGTATATAATGTTCCCAACGAGAAATGGGGCCGACCCGCCAGGAATGTTGTGAAATACTACATTCGAGGTGTTAGGTTGCCTTTGGTTAGGGTATATAATGTTACAGATGCATATACTGATCCCACCGAGACGTACGGGACGACACGATCGAGATTCTGAAAACATTACCAGCGATGGTCTAGATGGGTTAGGTTAGGTTATATTACGTTATAGACGTAAATGATGTTCCCACCGAGAAGTGGGGCAAACGCGCCAGGAATGTTGTGAAATACTACATTCGAGATGTTAGGTTGCCTTAGGTTAGGATATATAACTTTATAGACGTATATATAGGTCCGCACCGAGACGTACGGGAAGACACGAACGGGATTCTGTGAAACATTACCAGCGAGGGTCTAGGTGGGATAGGTTAGGTTATATTACGTTATAAACGTATATAATGTTCCCACCGAGAAGTAGGGCCCGACTCGCCAGAAATGTTGGAAAATTCTACATCCGAGATGTTAAGTTGCCTTAGGTTACGATATATAACGTTATAGACGTATATAATGTCCGCTCCGAGACGTACGGGAAGACACGAACGGGATTCTGTGAAACATTACCAGCGAGGGTCTAGGTGGGTTAGGTTAGGTTATATTACGTTATAGACGTATATAATGTTCCCACCGAGAAGTAGGGACCGACCCGCCAGAAATGTTGGAAAATTGTACATCCGAGATGTTAAGTTGCCTTAGGTTAGGATATATAACGTTATAGACGTATATAATGTCCGCTCCGAGATGTACGGGACGGCACGACCGTGATTCTGTAAAGCATTACAAGCGAGGTGCTAAATCGGTTAGGTCAGGTTATATTACGTTATAGACGTATATAATGTTCCCAACGAGAAGTGGGGCCGACCCGCCAGGAATGTTGTGAAACACTACATTCGAGGTGTTAGGTTGCCTTTGGTTAGGGTATATAATGTTACAGATGCATATACTGATCCCACCGAGACGTACGGAACGACACGACCGGGATTCTGTAAAACATTACAAGCGAGGGGCTAAATGGGTTAGGTTAGGTTATATTACGTTAGAGACGTAATAATGTTCCCACCGAGATTTATGGGCCGACACGCCAGGAATGTTGGAAAATACTACATCCGAGATGTTAAGTTGCCTTAGGTTAGGATATGTAACGTTATAGACGTATATAATGTCCGCACCGAGACCTACGGGACGACACGAACGAGATTCTGTGAAACATTACCAGCGAGGATCTAGATGGGTTAGGATAGGTTATATTACGTTATAGACGTACATAGTTTTCCCAACGAGAATTGGCGCCGACCCGCCGGAAATGTTGTGAAATACTGCATTCGAGATGTTAGGTTGCCTTTGGTTAGGGCATGTAATGGTATAGATGCATATAATGATCCCACCGAGACGTACGGGACGACACGGCCGGGAATATGTAAAACATTATCACCGAGGGGCAAAATGGGTTAGGTTAGGTTATATCACGATATAGACGTATATAATGTCCCCACCGAGAAGTAGGGGCCGTCACGCCTGGAATGTTACAAAATACAACATTCTAGATGTTAGGTTGCCCTAGGTTAGGATATATAACAATATAGACGTATATAATGTCCGCACCGAGACGTACGAGACGACACGATCGAGATTCTGAAAACATTACCAGCGATGGTCTAGATGGGTTAGATTAGGTTATATTACGTTATAGACGTAAATAATGTTCCCACCGAGAAGTGGGGCAAACCCGCCAGGAATGTTGTGAAATACTACATTCGAGATGTTAGGTTGCCTTAGGTTAGGATATATAACTTTATAGACGTATATAATGTCCGCACCGAGACGTACGGGAAGGCACGAACGGGATTCTGTGAAACATTACCAGCGAGGGTCTAGGTGGGATAGGTTAGGTTATATTACGTTATAGACGTATATAATGTTCCCACCGAGAAGTAGGGCCCGACCCGCCAGAAATGTTGGAAAATTCTACATCCGAGATGTTAAGTTGCCTTAGATTAGGATATATAACGTTATGGACGTATATAATATCCGCGGCGAGATGTACGGGACGACACGAACGGGATTCTGTAAAACATTACCAGCGAGGGTCTAGATGGGTTAGGTTAGGTTATATTACGTTATAGGCGTAAATAATGTTCCCACCGAGAAGTGGGGCAAACCCGCCAGGAATGTTGTGAAATACTACATTCGAGATGTTAGGTTGCTTTAGGTTAGGATATATAACTTTATAGACGTATAAAATGTCCGCACCGAGACCTACGGGACGACACGAACGGGATTCTGTGAAACATTACCAGCGAGGATCTAGATGGGTTAGGATAGGTTATATTACGTTATAGACGTACATAATTTTCCCAACGAGAATTGGCGCCGACCCGCCAGAAATGTTGTGAAATACTACATTCGAGATGTTAAGTTGCCTTTGGTTAGGGTATATAATGGTATAGATGCATATAATGATCCCACCGAGACGTACGGGACGACACGGCCGGGAATATGTAAAACATTATCACCGAGGGGCAAAATGGGTTAGGTTAGGTTATACTACGTTATAGACGTATATAATGTTCCCACCGAGAAGTAGGGCCCGACTCGCCAGAAATGTTGGAAAATTCTACATCCGAGATGTTAAGTTGCCTTAGGTTAGGATATATAACGTTATAGACGTATATAATGTCCGCTCCGAGACGTACGGGAAGACACGAACGGGATTCTGTGAAACATTACCAGCGAGGGTCTAGGTGGGTTAGGTTAGGTTATATTACGTTATAGACGTATATAATGTTCCCACCGAGAAGTAGGGCCCGACCCGCCAGAAATGTTGGAAAATTCTACATCCGAGATGTTAAGTTGCCTTAGGTTAGGATATATAAAGTTATAGACGTATATAATGTCCGCTCCGAGATGTACGGGACGACACGACCGGGATTCTGTAAAGCATTAAAAGCGAGGTGCTAAATGGGTTAGGTCAGGTTATATTACGTTATAGACGTATATAATGTTCCCACCGAGAAGTAGGGACCGACCCGCCAGGAATGTTGTGAAATACTACATTCGAGGTGTTAGGTTACCTTTGGTTAGGGTATATAATGTTACAGATGCATATACTGATCCCACCGAGACGTACGGGACGACACGAACGAGATTCCGTGAAACATTACCAGCGAGGATCTAGATGGGTTAGGATAGGTTATATTACGTTATAGACGTACATAATTTTCCCAACGAGAATTGGCGCCGACCCGCCAGAAATGTTGTGAAATACTACATTCGAGATGTTAAGTTGCCTTTGGTTAGGGTATATAATGGTATAGATGCATATAATGATCCCACCGAGACGTACGGGACGACACGGCCGGGAATATGTAAAACATTATCACCGAGGGGCAAAATGGGTTAGGTTAGGTTATACTACGTTATAGACGTATATAATGTTCCCACCGAGAAGTAGGGCCCGACTCGCCAGAAATGTTGGAAAATTCTACATCCGAGATGTTAAGTTGCCTTAGGTTAGGATATATAACGTTATAGACGTATATAATGTCCGCTCCGAGACGTACGGGACGACACGACCGGGATTCTGTAAAGCATTAAAAGCGAGGTGCTAAATGGGTTAGGTCAGGTTATATTACGTTATAGACGTATATAATTTTCCCAACGAGAAGTGGGGCCGACCCGCCAGGAATGTTGTGAAATACTACATTCGAGGTGTTAGGTTGCCTTTGGTTAGGGTATATAATGTTACAGATGCATATACTGATCCCACCGAGACGTACGGGACGACACGACCGGGATTCTGTAAAACATTACAAGCGAGGGGCTAAATGGGTTAGGTTAGGTTATATTACGTTATAGACGTAATAATGTTCCCACCGAGATTTAGGGGCCGACACGCCAGGAATGTTGGAAAATACTACATCCGAGATGTTAAGTTGCCTTAGGTTAGGATATGTAACGTTATAGACGTATATAATGTCCGCACCGAGACGTACGGGACGACACGACCGGGATTCTGTAAAGCATTAAAAGCGAGGTGCTAAATGGGTTAGGTCAGGTTATATTACGTTATAGACGTATATAATGTTCCCACCGAGAAGTAGGGACCGACCCGCCAGGAATGTTGTGAAATACTACATTCGAGGTGTTAGGTTGCCTTTAGTTAGGGTATATAATGTTACAGATGCATATACTGATCCCACCGAGACGTACGGGACGACACGACCGGGATTCTGTAAAACATTACCAGCGAGGATATAGATGGGTTAGGATAGGTTATATTACGTTATAGACGTACATAATTTTCCCAACGAGAATTGGCGCCGACCCGCCAGAAATGTTGTGAAATACTACATTCGAGATGTTAAGTTGCCTTTGGTTAGGGTATATAACGTTATAGACGTATATAATGTCCGCTCCGAGACGTACGGGACGACACGACCGGGATTCTGTAAAGCATTAAAAGCGAGGTGCTAAATGGGTTAGGTCAGGTTATATTACGTTATAGACGTATATAATTTTCCCAACGAGAAGCGGGGCCGACCCGCCAGGAATGTTGTGAAATACTACATTCGAGGTGTTAGGTTGCCTTTGGTTAGGGTATATAATGTTACAGATGCATATACTGATCCCACCGAGACGTACGGGACGACACGACCGGGATTCTGTAAAACATTACCAGCGAGGATATAGATGGGTTAGGATAGGTTATATTACGTTATAGACGTACATAATTTTCCCAACGAGAATTGGCGCCGACCCGCCAGAAATGTTGTGAAATACTACATTCGAGATGTTAAGTTGCCTTTGGTTAGGGTATATAACGTTATAGACGTATATAATGTCCGCTCCGAGACGTACGGGACGACACGACCGGGATTCTGTAAAGCATTAAAAGCGAGGTGCTAAATGGGTTAGGTCAGGTTATATTACGTTATAGACGTATATAATTTTCCCAACGAGAAGTGGGGCCGACCCGCCAGGAATGTTGTGAAATACTACATTCGAGGTGTTAGGTTGCCTTTGGTTAGGGTATATAATGTTACAGATGCATATACTGATCCCACCGAGACGTACGGGACGACACGACCGGGATTCTGTAAAACATTACAAGCGAGGGGCTAAATGGGTTAGGTTAGGTTATATTACGTTATAGACGTAATAATGTTCCCACCGAGATTTAGGGGCCGACACGCCAGGAATGTTGGAAAATACTACATCCGAGATGTTAAGTTGCCTTAGGTTAGGATATGTAACGTTATAGACGTATATAATGTCCGCACCGAGACGTACGGGACGACACGAATGAGATTCCGTGAAACATTACCAGCGAGGATCTAGATGGGTTAGGATAGGTTATATTACGTTATAGACGTACATAATTTTCCCAACGAGAATTGGCGCCGACCCGCCAGAAATGTTGTGAAATACTACATTCGAGATGTTAAGTTGCCTTTGGTTAGGGTATATAATGGTATAGATGCATATAATGATCCCACCGAGACGTACGGGACGACACGGCCGGGAATATGTAAAACATTATCACCGAGGGGCAAAATGGGTTAGGTTAGGTTATACTACGTTATAGACGTATATAATGTTCCCACCGAGAAGTAGGGCCCGACTCGCCAGAAATGTTGGAAAATTCTACATCCGAGATGTTAAGTTGCCTTAGGTTAGGATATATAACGTTATAGACGTATATAATGTCCGCTCCGAGACGTACGGGAAGACACGAACGGGATTCTGTGAAACATTACCAGCGAGGGTCTAGGTGGGTTAGGTTAGGTTATATTACGTTATAGACGTACATAATTTTCCCAACGAGAATTGGCGCCGACCCGCCAGAAATGTTGTGAAATACTACATTCGAGATGTTAGGTTGCCTTTGGTTAGGGTATATAATGGTATAGATGCATACAATGATCCCACCGAGACGTACGGGACGACACGGCCGGGAATATGTAAAACATTATCACCGAGGGGCAAAATGGGTTAGGTTAGGTTATATCACGATATAGAAGTATATAATGTCCCCACCGAGAAGTAGGGGCCGTCACGCCTGGAATGTTGCAGAATACAACATTCTAGATGTTAGGTTGCCCTAGGTTAGGATATATAACAATATAGACGTATATAATGTCCGCACCGAGACGTACGAGACGACACGATCGAGATTCTGAAAACATTACCAGCGATGGTCTAGATGGGTTAGGTTAGGTTATATTACGTTATAGACGTAAATAATGTTCCCACCGAGAAGTGGGGCAAACCCGCCAGGAATGTTGGAAAATTCTACATCCGAGATGTTAAGTTGCCTTAGGTTAGGATATATAAAGTTATAGACGTATATAATGTCCGCTCCGAGACGTACGGGACAACACGACCGGGATTCTGTAAAACATTACAAGCGAGGTGCTAAATGGGTTAGGTCAGGTTATATTACGTTATAGACGTATATAATGTTCCCAACGAGAAGTGGGGCCGACCCGCCAGGAATGTTGGAAAATTCTACATCCGAGATGTTAAGTTGCCTTAGGTTAGGATATATAAAGTTATAGACGTATATAATGTCCGCTCCGAGACGTACGGGACGACACGACCGGGATTCTGTAAAGCATTAAAAGCGAGGTGCTAAATGGGTTAGGTCAGGTTATATTACGTTATAGACGTATATAATGTTCCCACCGAGAAGTAGGGACCGACCCGCCAGGAATGTTGTGAAATACTACATTCGAGGTGTTAGGTTGCCTTTAGTTAGGGTATATAATGTTACAGATGCATATACTGATCCCACCGAGCCGTACGGGACGACACGACCGGGATTCTGTAAAACATTACCAGCGAGGATATAGATGGGTTAGGATAGGTTATATTACGTTATAGACGTACATAATTTTCCCAACGAGAATTGGCGCCGACCCGCCAGAAATGTTGTGAAATACTACATTCGAGATGTTAAGTTGCCTTTGGATAGGGTATATAACGTTATAGACGTATATAATGTCCGCTCCGAGACGTACGGGACGACACGACCGGGATTCCGTAAAGCATTAAAAGCGAGGTGCTAAATGGGTTAGGTCAGGTTATATTACGTTATAGACGTATATAATTTTCCCAACGAGAAGTGGGGCCGACCCGCCAGGAATGTTGTGAAATACTACATTCGAGGTGTTAGGTTGCCTTTGGTTAGGGTATATAATGTTACAGATGCATATACTGATCCCACCGAGACGTACGGGACGACACGACCGGGATTCTGTAAAACATTACCAGCGAGGATATAGATGGGTTAGGATAGGTTATATTACGTTATAGACGTACATAATTTTCCCAACGAGAATTGGCGCCGATCCGCCAGAAATGTTGTGAAATACTACATTCGAGATGTTAAGTTGCCTTTGGTTAGGGTATATAACGTTATAGACGTATATAATGTCCGCTCCGAGACGTACGGGACGACACGACCGGGATTCTGTAAAGCATTAAAAGCGAGGTGCTAAATGGGTTAGGTCAGGTTATATTACGTTATAGACGTACATAATTTTCCCAACGAGAATTGGCGCCGACCCGCCAGAAATGTTGTGAAATACTACATTCGAGATGTTAAGTTGCCTTTGGTTAGGGTATATAATGGTATAGATGCATATAATGATCCCACCGAGACGTACGGGACGACACGGCCGGGAATATATAAAACATTATCACCGAGGGGCAAAATGGGTTAGGTTAGGTTATATCACGATATAGACGTATATAATGTCCCCACCGAGATGTAGGGGCCGTCACGCCTGGAATGTTGCAAAATACAACATTCTAGATGTTAGGTTGCCTTAGGTTAGGATATATAACTTTATAGACGTATATATAGGTCCGCACCCAGACGTACGGGACGACACGAACGAGATTCCGTGAAACATTACCAGCGAGGATCTAGATGGGTTAGGATAGGTTATATTACGTTATAGACGTACATAATTTTCCCAACGAGAATTGGCGCCGACCCGCCAGAAATGTTGTGAAATACTACATTCGAGATGTTAAGTTGCCTTTGGTTAGGGTATATAATGGTATAGATGCATATAATGATCCCACCGAGACGTACGGGACGACACGGCCGGGAATATGTAAAACATTATCACCGAGGGGCAAAATGGGTTAGGTTAGGTTATACTACGTTATAGACGTATATAATGTTCCCACCGAGAAGTAGGGCCCGACTCGCCAGAAATGTTGGAAAATTCTACATCCGAGATGTTAAGTTGCCTTAGGTTAGGATATATAACGTTATAGACGTATATAATGTCCGCTCCGAGACGTACGGGAAGACACGAACGGGATTCTGTGAAACATTACCAGCGAGGGTCTAGGTGGGTTAGGTTAGGTTATATTACGTTATAGACGTATATAATGTTCCCACCGAGAAGTAGGGCCCGACCCGCCAGAAATGTTGGAAAATTCTACATCCGAGATGTTAAGTTGCCTTAGGTTAGGATATATAAAGTTATAGACGTATATAATGTCCGCTCCGAGACGTACGGGACGACACGACCGGGATTCTGTAAAGCATTAAAAGCGAGGTGCTAAATGGGTTAGGTCAGGTTATATTACGTTATAGACGTATATAATGTTCCCACCGAGAAGTAGGGACCGACCCGCCAGGAATGTTGTGAAATACTACATTCGAGGTGTTAGGTTGCCTTTAGTTAGGGTATATAATGTTACAGATGCATATACTGATCCCACCGAGACGCACGGGACGACACGACCGGGATTCTGTAAAACATTACAAGCGAGGGGCTAAATGGGTTAGGTTAGGTTATATTACGTTATAGACGTAATAATGTTCCCACCGAGATTTAGGGGCCGACACGCCAGGAATGTTGGAAAATACTACATCCGAGATGTTAAGTTGCCTTAGGTTAGGATATGTAACGTTATAGACGTATATAATGTCCGCACCGAGACGTACGGGACGACACGAATGAGATTCCGTGAAACATTACCAGCGAGGATCTAGATGGGTTAGGATAGGTTATATTACGTTATAGACGTACATAATTTTCCCAACGAGAATTGGCGCCGACCCGCCAGAAATGTTGTGAAATACTACATTCGAGATGTTAAGTTGCCTTTGGTTAGGGTATATAATGGTATAGATGCATATAATGATCCCACCGAGACGTACGGGACGACACGGCCGGGAATATGTAAAACATTATCACCGAGGGGCAAAATGGGTTAGGTTAGGTTATACTACGTTATAGACGTATATAATGTTCCCACCGAGAAGTAGGGCCCGACTCGCCAGAAATGTTGGAAAATTCTACATCCGAGATGTTAAGTTGCCTTAGGTTAGGATATATAACGTTATAGACGTATATAATGTCCGCTCCGAGACGTACGGGAAGACACGAACGGGATTCTGTGAAACATTACCAGCGAGGGTCTAGGTGGGTTAGGTTAGGTTATATTACGTTATAGACGTATATAATGTTCCCACCGAGAAGTAGGGCCCGACCCGCCAGAAATGTTGGAAAATTCTACATCCGAGATGTTAAGTTGCCTTAGGTTAGGATATATAAAGTTATAGACGTATATAATGTCCGCTCCGAGACGTACGGGACGACACGACCGGGATTCTGTAAAGCATTAAAAGCGAGGTGCTAAATGGGTTAGGTCAGGTTATATTACGTTATAGACGTATATAATGTTCCCACCGAGAAGTAGGGACCGACCCGCCAGAAATGTTGTGAAATACTACATTCGAGATGTTAAGTTGCCTTAGGTTAGGATATGTAACGTTATAGACGTATATAATGTCCGCACCGAGACGTACGGGACGACGCGAACGAGCTTCTGTGAAACATTACCAGCGAGGATCTAGATGGGTTAGGATAGGTTATATTACGTTATAGACGTACATAATTTTCCCAACGAGAATTGGCGCCGACCCGCCAGGAATGTTGTGAAATACTACATTCGAGGTGTTAGGTTGCCTTTGGTTACGGTATATAATGTTACAGATGCATATACTGATCCCACCGAGACGTACGGGACGACACGACCGGGATTCTGTAAAACATTACAAGCGAGAGGCTAAATGGGTTAGGTTAGGTTATATTACGTTATAGACGTAATAATGTTCCCACCGAGATTTAGGTGCCGACACGCCAGGAATGTTGGAAAATACTACATCCGAGATGTTAAGTTGCCTTAGGTTAGGATATGTAACGTTATAGACGAATATAATGTCCGCACCGAGACGTACGGGACGACACGAACGAGATTCTGTGAAACATTACCAGCGAGCATCTAGATGGGTTAGGATAGGTTATATTACGTTATAGACGTACATAATTTTCCCAACGAGAATTGGCGCCGACCCGCCAGAAATGTTGTGAAATACTACATTCGAGATGTTAGGTTGCCTTTGGTTAGGGTATATAATGGTATAGATGCATACAATGATCCCACCGAGACGTACGGGACGACACGGCCGGGAATATGTAAAACATTATCACCGAGGGGCAAAATGGGTTAGGTTAGGTTATATTACGTTATAGACGTAATAATGTTCCCACCGAGATTTAGGGGCCGACACGCCAGGAATCTTGGAAAATACTACATCCGAGATGTTAAGTTGCCTTAGGTTAGGATATGTAACGTTATAGACGTATATAATGTCCGCACCGAGACGTACGGGACGACACGAACGAGATTCTGTGAAACATTACCAGCGAGCATCTAGATGGGTTAGGATAGGTTATATTACGTTATAGACGTACATAATTTTCCCAACGAGAATTGGCGCCGACCCGCCAGAAATGTTGTGAAATACTACATTCGAGATGTTAGGTTGCCTTTGGTTAGGGTATATAATGGTATAGATGCATACAATGATCCCACCGAGACGTACGGGACGACACGGCCGGGAATATGTAAAACATTATCACCGAGGGGCAAAATGGGTTAGGTTAGGTTATATCACGATATAGAAGTATATAATGTCCCCACCGAGAAGTAGGGGCCGTCACGCCTGGAATGTTGCAGAATACAACATTCTAGATGTTAGGTTGCCCTAGGTTAGGATATATAACAATATAGACGTATATAATGTCCGCACCGAGACGTACGAGACGACACGATCGAGATTCTGAAAACATTACCAGCGATGGTCTAGATGGGTTAGGTTAGGTTATATTACGTTATAGACGTAAATAATGTTCCCACCGAGAAGTGGGGCAAACCCGCCAGGAATGTTGGAAAATTCTACATCCGAGATGTTAAGTTGCCTTAGGTTAGGATATATAAAGTTATAGACGTATATAATGTCCGCTCCGAGACGTACGGGACAACACGACCGGGATTCTGTAAAGCATTACAAGCGAGGTGCTAAATGGGTTAGGTCAGGTTATATTACGCTATAGACGTATATAATGTTCCCAACGAGAAGTGGGGCCGACCCGCCAGGAATGTTGTGAAATACTACATTCGAGGTGTTAGGTTGCGTTTGGTTAGGGTATATAATGTTACAGATGCATATACTGATCCCACCGAGACGTACGGGACGACACGACCGGGATTCTGTAAAACATTACAAGCGAGGTGCTAAATGGGTTAGGTTAGGTTATATTACGTTATAGACGTAATAATGTTCCCACCGAGATTTAGGGGCCGACACGCCAGGAATGTTGGAAAATACTACATCCGAGATGTTAAGTTGCCTTAGGTTAGGATATGTAACGTTATAGACGAATATAATGTCCGCACCGAGACGTACGGGACGACACGAACGAGATTCTGTGAAACATTACCAGCGAGCATCTAGATGGGTTAGGATAGGTTATATTACGTTATAGACGTACATAATTTTCCCAACGAGAATTGGCGCGGACCCGCCAGAAATGTTGTGAAATACTACATTCGAGATGTTAGGTTGCCTTTGGTTAGGGTATATAATGGTATAGGTGCATACAATGATCCCACCGAGACGTACGGGACGACACGGCCGGGAATATGTAAAACATTATCACCGAGGGGCAAAATGGGTTAGCATAGGTTATATCACGATATAGACGTATATAATGTCCCCACCGAGAAGTAGGGGCCGTCACGCCTGGAATGTTGCAAAATACAACATTCTAGATGTTAGGTTGCCCTAGGTTAGGATATATAACAATATAGACGTATATAATGTCCGCACCGAGACGTACGAGACGACACGATCGAGATTCTGAAAACATTACCAGCGATGGTCTGGATGGGTTAGGTTAGGTTATATTACGTTATAGACGTAAATAATGTTCCCACCGAGAAGTGGGGCAAACCCGCCAGGAATGTTGTGAAATACTACATTCGAGACGTTAGGTTGCCTTAGGTTAGGATATATAACTTTATAGACGTATATAATGTCCGCACCGAGACGTACGGGAAGACACGAACGGGATTCTGTGAAACATTACCAGCGAGGGTCTAGGTGGGTTAGGTTAGGTTATATTACGTTATAGACGTATATAATGTTCCCACCGAGAAGTAGGGCCCGACCCGCCAGAAATGTTGGAAAATTCTACATCCGAGATGTTAAGTTGCCTTAGGTTAGGATATATAACGTTATAGACGTATATAATGTCCTCTCCGAGACGTACGGGACGACACGACCGGCGATTCTGTAAAGCATTACAAGCGAGGTGCTAAATGGGTTAGGTTAGGTTATATTACGTTATAGACGTATATAATGTTCCCAACGAGAAGTGGGGCCGACCCGCCAGGAATGTTGTGAAATACTACATTCGAGATGTTAGGTTGCCTTTGGTTAGGGTATATAATGGTATAGATGCATACAATGATCCCACCGAGACGTACGGGACGACACGGCCGGAAATATGTAAAACATTATCACCGAGGGGCAAAATGGGTTAGGTTAGGTTATATCACGATATAGACGTATATAATGTCCCCACCGAGAAGTAGGGGCCGTCACGCCTGGAATGTTGCAAAATACAACATTCTAGATGTTAGGTTGCCCTAGGTTAGGATATATAACAATATAGACGTATATAATGTCCGCACCGAGACGTACGAGACGACACGATCGAGATTCTGAAAACATTACCAGCGATGGTCTAGATGGGTTAGGTTAGGTTATATTACGTTATAGACGTAAATAATGTTCCCAACGGGAATTGGCGCCGACCCGCCGGAAATGTTGTGAAATACTACATTCGAGATGTTAGGTTGCCTTTGGTTAGGGTATATAATGGTATAGATGCATATAATGATCCCACCGAGACGTACGGGACGACACGACCGGGATTCTGTAAAACATTACAAGCGAGGGGCTAAATGGGTTAGGTTAGGTTATATTACGTTATAGACGTAATAATGTTCCCACCGAGATTTAGGGGCCGACACGCCAGGAATGTTGGAAAATACTACATCCGAGATGTTAAGTTGCCTTAGGTTAGGATATGTAACGTTATAGACGTATATAATGTCCGCACCGAGACGTACGGGTCGACACGAACGAGATTCTGTGAAACATTACCAGCGAGGATCTAGATGGGTTAGGATAGGTTATATTACGTTATAGACGTACATAATTTTCCCAACGAGAATTGGCGCCGACCCGCCAGAAGTGTTGTGAAATACTACATTCGAGATGTTAGGTTGCCTTTGGTTAGGGTATATAATGGTATAGATGCATATAATGATCCCACCGAGACGTACGGGACGACACGGCCGGGAATATGTAATACATTATCACCGAGGGTCTAGGTGGGTTAGGTTAGGTTATATTACGTTATAGACGTATATAATGTTCCCACCGAGATTTAGGGGCCGACCCGCCAGGAATGTTGGAAAATACTACATCCGAGATGTTAAGTTGCCTTAGGTTAGGATATATAACGTTATAGACGTATATAATGTCCTCTCCGAGAGGTACGGGACGACACGACCGGCGATTCTGTAAAGCATTACAAGCGAGGTGCTAAATGGGTTAGGTTAGGTTAGATTACGTTATAGACGTATATAATGTTCCCAACGAGAAGTGGGGCCGACCCGCCAGGAATGTTGTGAAATACTACATTCGAGGTGTTAGGTTGCCTTTGGTTAGGGTATATAATGTTACAGATGCATATAATGATCCCACCGAGACGTACGGGACGACACGACCGGGATTCTGTGAAACATTACAAGCGAGGGGCTAAATGGGTTAGGTTAGGTTATATTACGTTATAGACGTAATAATGTTCCCACCGAGATTTAGGGGCCGACACGCCAGGAATGTTGGAAAATACTAAATCCGAGATGTTAAGTTGCCTTAGGTTAGGATATGTAACGTTATAGACGTATATAATGTCCGCACCGAGACGTACGGGACGACGCGAACGAGATTCTGTGAAACATTACCAGCGAGCATCTAGATGGGTTAGGATAGGTTATATTACGTTATAGACGTACATAATTTTCCCAACGAGAATTGGCGCCGACCCGCCAGAAATGTTGTGAAATACTACATTCGAGATGTTAGGTTGCCTTTGGTTAGGGTATATAATGGTATAGATGCATACAATGATCCCACCGAGACGTACGGGACGACACGGCCGGGAATATGTAAAACATTATCACCGAGGGGCAAAATGGGTTAGGTTAGGTTATATCACGATATAGACGTATATAATGTCCCCACCGAGAAGTAGGGGCCGTCGCGCCTGGAATGTTGCAAAATACAACATTCTAGATGTTAGGTTGCCCTAGGTTAGGATATATAACAATATAGACGTATATAATGTCCGCACCGAGACGTACGAGACGACACGATCGAGATTCTGAAAACATTACCAGCGAGCATCTAGATGGGTTCGGATAGGTTATATTACGTTATAGACGTACATAATTTTCCCAACGAGAATTGGCGCCGACCCGCCGGAAATGTTGTGAAATACAACATTCGAGATGTTAGGTTGCCTTTGGTTAGGGTATATAATGGTATAGATGCATATAATGATCCCACCGAGACGTACGGGACGACACGACCGGGATTCTGTAAAACATTACAAGCGAGGGGCTAAATGGGTTAGGTTAGGTTATATTACGTTATAGACGTAATAATGTTCCCACCGAGATTTAGGGGCCGACACGCCAGGAATGTTGGAAAATACTACATCCGAGATGTTAAGTTGCCTTAGGTTAGGATATGTAACGTTATAGACGTATATAATGTCCGCACCGAGACGTACGGGTCGACACGAACGAGATTCTGTGAAACATTACCAGCGAGGATCTAGATGGGTTAGGATAGGTTATATTACGTTATAGACGTACATAATTTTCCCAACGAGAATTGGCGCCGACCCGGTCAGAAATGTTGTGAAATACTACATTCGAGATGTTAGGTTGCCTTTGGTTAGGGTATATAATGGTATAGATGCATATAATGATCCCACCGAGACGTACGGGACGACACGGCCGGGAATATGTAAAACATTATCACCGAGGGTCTAGGTGGGTTAGGTTAGGTTAGATTACGTTATAGACGTATATAATGTTCCCACCGAGATTTAGGGGCCGACCCGCGAGGAATGTTGGAAAATACTACATCCGAGATGTTAAGTTGCCTTAGGTTAGGATATATAACGTTATAGACGTATATAATGTCCTCTCCGAGACGTACGGGACGACACGACCGGCGATTCCGTAAAGCATTACAAGCGAGGTGCTAAATGGGTTAGGTTAGGTTAGATTACGTTATAGACGTATATAATGTTCCCAACGAGAAGTGGGGCCGACCCGCCAGGAATGTTGTGAAATACTACATTCGAGGTGTTAGGTTGCCTTTGGTTAGGGTATATAATGTTACAGATGCATATAATGATCCCACCGAGACGTACGGGACGACACGCCCGGGATTCTGTAAAACATTACAAGCGATGGGCTAAATGGGTTAGGTTAGGTTATATTACGTTATAGACGTAATAATGTTCCCACCGAGATTTAGGGGCCGACACGCCAGGAATGTTGGAAAATACTACATCCGAGATGTTAAGTTGCCTTAGGTTAGGATATGTAACGTTATAGACGAATATAATGTCCGCACCGAGACGTACGGGACGACACGAACGAGATTCTGTGAAACATTACCAGCGAGCATCTAGATGGGTTTGGATAGGTTATATTACGTTATAGACGTACATAATTTTCCCAACGAGAATTGGCGCCGACCCGCCAGAAATGTTGTGAAATACTACATTCGAGATGTTAGGTTGCCTTTGGTTAGGGTATATAATGGTATAGATGCATACAATGATCCCACCGAGACGTACGGGGCGACACGGCCGGGAATATGTAAAACATTATCACCGAGGGGCAAAATGGGTTAGGTTAGGTTATATCACGATATAGACGTATATAATGTCCCCACCGAGAAGTAGGGGCCGTCACGCCTGGAATGTTGCAAAATACAACATTCTAGATGTTAGGTTGCCCTAGGTTAGGATATATAACAATATAGACGTATATAATGTCCGCACCGAGACGTACGAGACGACACGATCGAGATTCTGAAAACATTACCAGCGATGGTCTAGATGGGTTAGGTTAGGTTATATTACGTTATAGACATAAATAATGTTCCCACCGAGAAGTGGGGCAAACCCGCCAGGAATGTTGTGAAATACTACATTCGAGATGTTAGGTTGCCTTAGGTTAGGATATATAACTTTATAGACGTATATAATGTCCGCACCCAGACGTACGGGACGACACGACCGGGATTCTGTGAAACATTACAAGCGGGGGGTAAATGGGTTAGGTTAGGTTATATTACGTTATAGACGTATATAATGTTCCCACCGAGAAGTAGGGCCCGACCCGCCAGAAATGTTGGAAAATACTACATCCGAGATGTTAAGTTGCCTTAGGTTAGGATATGTAACGTTATAGACGTATATAATGTCCGCACCGAGACGTACGGAACGACGCGAACGAGATTCTGTGAAACATTACCAGCGAGCATCTAGATGGGTTAGGATAGGTTATATTACGTTATAGACGTACATAATTTTCCCAACGAGAATTGGCGCCGACCCGCCAGAAATGTTGTGAAATACTACATTCGAGATGTTAGGTTGCCTTTGGTTAGGGTATATAATGGTATAGATGCATACAATGATCCCACCGAGACGTACGGGACGACACGGCCGGGAATATGTAAAACATTATCACCGAGGGGCAAAATGGGTTAGGTTAGGTTATATCACGATATAGACGTATATAATGTCCCCACCGAGAAGTAGGGGCCGTCACGCCTGGAATGTATCAAAATACAACATTCTAGATGTTAGGTTGCCCTAGGTTAGGATATATAACAATATAGACGTATATAATGTCCGCACCGAGACGTACGAGACGACACGATCGAGATTCTGAAAACATTACCAGCGATGGTCTAGATAGGTTAGGTTAGGTTATATTACGTTATAGACGTAAATAATGTTCCCAACGAGAATTGGCGCCGACCCGCCGGAAATGTTGTGAAATACTACATTCGAGATGTTAGGTTGCCTTTGGTTAGGGTATATAATGGTATAGATGCATATAATGATCCCACCGAGACGTACGGGACGACACGACCGGGATTCTGTAAAACATTACAAGCGAGGGGCTAAATGGGTTAGGTTAGGTTATATTACGTTATAGACGTAATAATGTTCCCACCGAGATTTAGGGGCCGACACGCCAGGAATGTTGGAAAATACTACATCCGAGATGTTAAGTTGCCTTAGGTTAGGATATGTAACGTTATAGACGTATATAATGTCCGCACCGAGACGTACGGGTCGACACGAACGAGATTCTGTGAAACATTACCAGCGAGGATCTAGATGGGTTAGGATAGGTTATATTACGTTATAGACGTACATAATTTTCCCAACGAGAATTGGCGCCGACCCGCCAGAAGTGTTGTGAAATACTACATTCGAGATGTTAGGTTGCCTTTGGTTAGGGTATATAATGGTATAGATGCATATAATGATCCCACCGAGACGTACGGGACGACACGGCCGGGAATATGTAATACATTATCACCGAGGGTCTAGGTGGGTTAGGTTAGGTTATATTACGTTATAGACGTATATAATGTTCCCACCGAGATTTAGGGGCCGACCCGCCAGGAATGTTGGAAAATACTACATCCGAGATGTTAAGTTGCCTTAGGTTAGGATATATAACGTTATAGACGTATATAATGTCCTCTCCGAGAGGTACGGGACGACACGACCGGCGATTCTGTAAAGCATTACAAGCGAGGTGCTAAATGGGTTAGGTTAGGTTAGATTACGTTATAGACGTATATAATGTTCCCAACGAGAAGTGGGGCCGACCCGCCAGGAATGTTGTGAAATACTACATTCGAGGTGTTAGGTTGCCTTTGGTTAGGGTATATAATGTTACAGATGCATATAATGATCCCACCGAGACGTACGGGACGACACGACCGGGATTCTGTGAAACATTACAAGCGAGGGGCTAAATGGGTTAGGTTAGGTTATATTACGTTATAGACGTAATAATGTTCCCACCGAGATTTAGGGGCCGACACGCCAGGAATGTTGGAAAATACTACATCCGAGATGTTAAGTTGCCTTAGGTTAGGATATGTAACGTTATAGACGTATATAATGTCCGCACCGAGACGTACGGGACGACGCGAACGAGATTCTGTGAAACATTACCAGCGAGCATCTAGATGGGTTAGGATAGGTTATATTACGTTATAGACGTACATAATTTTCCCAACGAGAATTGGCGCCGACCCGCCAGAAATGTTGTGAAATACTACATTCGAGATGTTAGGTTGCCTTTGGTTAGGGTATATAATGGTATAGATGCATACAATGATCCCACCGAGACGTACGGGACGACACGGCCGGGAATATGTAAAACATTATCACCGAGGGGCAAAATGGGTTAGGTTAGGTTATATCACGATATAGACGTATATAATGTCCCCACCGAGAAGTAGGGGCCGTCACGCCTGGAATGTTGCAAAATACAACATTCTAGATGTTAGGTTGCCCTAGGTTAGGATATATAACAATATAGACGTATATAATGTCCGCACCGAGACGTACGAGACGACACGATCGAGATTCTGAAAACATTACCAGCGAGCATCTAGATGGGTTCGGATAGGTTATATTACGTTATAGACGTACATAATTTTCCCAACGAGAATTGGCGCCGACCCGCCGGAAATGTTGTGAAATACAACATTCGAGATGTTAGGTTGCCTTTGGTTAGGGTATATAATGGTATAGATGCATATAATGATCCCACCGAGACGTACGGGACGACACGACCGGGATTCTGTAAAACATTACAAGCGAGGGGCTAAATGGGTTAGGTTAGGTTATATTACGTTATAGACGTAATAATGTTCCCACCGAGATTTAGGGGCCGACACGCCAGGAATGTTGGAAAATACTACATCCGAGATGTTAAGTTGCCTTAGGTTAGGATATGTAACGTTATAGACGTATATAATGTCCGCACCGAGACGTACGGGTCGACACGAACGAGATTCTGTGAAACATTACCAGCGAGGATCTAGATGGGTTAGGATAGGTTATATTACGTTATAGACGTACATAATTTTCCCAACGAGAATTGGCGCCGACCCGCCAGAAATGTTGTGAAATACTACATTCGAGATGTTAAGTTGCCTTAGGTTAGGATATGTAACGTTATAGACGTATATAATGTCCGCACCGAGACGTACGGAACGACGCGAACGAGATTCTGTGAAACATTACCAGCGAGCATCTAGATGGGTTAGGATAGGTTATATTACGTTATAGACGTACATAATTTTCCCAACGAGAATTGGCGCCGACCCGCCAGAAATGTTGTGAAATACTACATTCGAGATGTTAGGTTGCCTTTGGTTAGGGTATATAATGGTATAGATGCATACAATGATCCCACCGAGACGTACGGGACGACACGGCCGGGAATATGTAAAACATTATCACCGAGGGGCAAAATGGGTTAGGTTAGGTTATATCACGATATAGACGTATATAATGTCCCCACCGAGAAGTAGGGGCCGTCACGCCTGGAATGTATCAAAATACAACATTCTAGATGTTAGGTTGCCCTAGGTTAGGATATATAACAATATAGACGTATATAATGTCCGCACCGAGACGTACGAGACGACACGATCGAGATTCTGAAAACATTACCAGCGATGGTCTAGATAGGTTAGGTTAGGTTATATTACGTTATAGACGTAAATAATGTTCCCAACGAGAATTGGCGCCGACCCGCCGGAAATGTTGTGAAATACTACATTCGAGATGTTAGGTTGCCTTTGGTTAGGGTATATAATGGTATAGATGCATATAATGATCCCACCGAGACGTACGGGACGACACGACCGGGATTCTGTAAAACATTACAAGCGAGGGGCTAAATGGGTTAGGTTAGGTTATATTACGTTATAGACGTAATAATGTTCCCACCGAGATTTAGGGGCCGACACGCCAGGAATGTTGGAAAATACTACATCCGAGATGTTAAGTTGCCTTAGGTTAGGATATGTAACGTTATAGACGTATATAATGTCCGCACCGAGACGTACGGGTCGACACGAACGAGATTCTGTGAAACATTACCAGCGAGGATCTAGATGGGTTAGGATAGGTTATATTACGTTATAGACGTACATAATTTTCCCAACGAGAATTGGCGCCGACCCGCCAGAAGTGTTGTGAAATACTACATTCGAGATGTTAGGTTGCCTTTGGTTAGGGTATATAATGGTATAGATGCATATAATGATCCCACCGAGACGTACGGGACGACACGGCCGGGAATATGTAATACATTATCACCGAGGGTCTAGGTGGGTTAGGTTAGGTTATATTACGTTATAGACGTATATAATGTTCCCACCGAGATTTAGGGGCCGACCCGCCAGGAATGTTGGAAAATACTACATCCGAGATGTTAAGTTGCCTTAGGTTAGGATATATAACGTTATAGACGTATATAATGTCCTCTCCGAGAGGTACGGGACGACACGACCGGCGATTCTGTAAAGCATTACAAGCGAGGTGCTAAATGGGTTAGGTTAGGTTAGATTACGTTATAGACGTATATAATGTTCCCAACGAGAAGTGGGGCCGACCCGCCAGGAATGTTGTGAAATACTACATTCGAGGTGTTAGGTTGCCTTTGGTTAGGGTATATAATGTTACAGATGCATATAATGATCCCACCGAGACGTACGGGACGACACGACCGGGATTCTGTGAAACATTACAAGCGAGGGGCTAAATGGGTTAGGTTAGGTTATATTACGTTATAGACGTAATAATGTTCCCACCGAGATTTAGGGGCCGACACGCCAGGAATGTTGGAAAATACTACATCCGAGATGTTAAGTTGCCTTAGGTTAGGATATGTAACGTTATAGACGTATATAATGTCCGCACCGAGACGTACGGGACGACGCGAACGAGATTCTGTGAAACATTACCAGCGAGCATCTAGATGGGTTAGGATAGGTTATATTACATTATAGACGTACATAATTTTCCCAACGAGAATTGGCGCCGACCCGCCAGAAATGTTGTGAAATACTACATTCGAGATGTTAGGTTGCCTTTGGTTAGGGTATATAATGGTATAGATGCATACAATGATCCCACCGAGACGTACGGGACGACACGGCCGGGAATATGTAAAACATTATCACCGAGGGGCAAAATGGGTTAGGTTAGGTTATATCACGATATAGACGTATATAATGTCCCCACCGAGAAGTAGGGGCCGTCACGCCTGGAATGTTGCAAAATACAACATTCTAGATGTTAGGTTGCCCTAGGTTAGGATATATAACAATATAGACGTATATAATGTCCGCACCGAGACGTACGAGACGACACGATCGAGATTCTGAAAACATTACCAGCGAGCATCTAGATGGGTTCGGATAGGTTATATTACGTTATAGACGTACATAATTTTCCCAACGAGAATTGGCGCCGACCCGCCGGAAATGTTGTGAAATACAACATTCGAGATGTTAGGTTGCCTTTGGTTAGGGTATATAATGGTATAGATGCATATAATGATCCCACCGAGACGTACGGGACGACACGACCGGGATTCTGTAAAACATTACAAGCGAGGGGCTAAATGGGTTAGGTTAGGTTATATTACGTTATAGACGTAATAATGTTCCCACCGAGATTTAGGCGCCGACACGCCAGGAATGTTGGAAAATACTACATCCGAGATGTTAAGTTGCCTTAGGTTAGGATATGTAACGTTATAGACGTATATAATGTCCGCACCGAGACGTACGGGTCGACACGAACGAGATTCTGTGAAACATTACCAGCGAGGATCTAGATGGGTTAGGATAGGTTATATTACGTTATAGACGTACATAATTTTCCCAACGAGAATTGGCGCCGACCCGCCAGAAATGTTGTGAAATACTACATTCGAGATGTTAGGTTGCCTTTGGTTAGGGTATATAATGGTATAGATGCATATAATGATCCCACCGAGACGTACGGGACGACACGGCCGGGAATATGTAAAACATTATCACCGAGGGTCTAGGTGGGTTAGGTTAGGTTAGATTACGTTATAGACTTATATAATGTTCCCACCGAGATTTAGGGGCCGACCCGCGAGGAATGTTGGAAAATACTACATCCGAGATGTTAAGTTGCCTTAGGTTAGGATATATAACGTTATAGACGTATATAATGTCCTCTCCGAGACGTACGGGACGACACGACCGGCGATTCCGTAAAGCATTACAAGCGAGGTGCTAAATGGGTTAGGTTAGGTTAGATTACGTTATAGACGTATATAATGTTCCCAACGAGAAGTGGGGCCGACCCGCCAGGAATGTTGTGAAATACTACATTCGAGGTGTTAGGTTGCCTTTGGTTAGGGTATATAATGTTACAGATGCATATAATGATCCCATCGAGACGTACGGGACGACACGCCCGGGATTCTGTAAAACATTACAAGCGATGGGCTAAATGGGTTAGGTTAGGTTATATTACGTTATAGACGTAATAATGTTCCCACCGAGATTTAGGGGCCGACACGCCAGGAATGTTGGAAAATACTACATCCGAGATGTTAAGTTGCCTTAGGTTAGGATATGTAACGTTATAGACGAATATAATGTCCGCACCGAGACGTACGGGACGACACGAACGAGATTCTGTGAAACATTACCAGCGAGCATCTAGATGGGTTAGGATAGGTTATATTACGTTATAGACGTACATAATTTTCCCAACGAGAATTGGCGCCGACCCGCCAGAAATGTTGTGAAATACTACATTCGAGATGTTAGGTTGCCTTTGGTTAGGGTATATAATGGTATAGATGCATACAATGATCCCACCGAGACGTACGGGACGACACGGCCGGGAATATGTAAAACATTATCACCGAGGGGCAAAATGGGTTAGGTTAGGTTATATCACGATATAGACGTATATAATGTCCCCACCGAGAAGTAGGGGCCGTCACGCCTGGAATGTTGCAAAATACAACATTCTAGATGTTAGGTTGCCCTAGGTTAGGATATATAACAATATAGACGTATATAATGTCCGCACCGAGACGTACGAGACGACACGATCGAGATTCTGAAAACATTACCAGCGATGGTCTAGATGGGTTAGGTTAGGTTATATTACGTTATAGACACAAATAATGTTCCCACCGAGAAGTGGGGCAAACCCGCCAGGAATGTTGTGAAATACTACATTCGAGATGTTAGGTTGCCTTAGGTTAGGATATATAACTTTATAGACGTATATAATGTCCGCACCCAGACGTACGGGACGACACGACCGGGATTCTGTGAAACATTACAAGCGAGGGGCTAAATGGGTTAGGTTAGGTTATATTACGTTATAGACGTATATAATGTTCCCACCGAGAAGTAGGGCCCGACCCGCCAGAAATGTTGGAAAATACTACATCCGAGATGTTAAGTTGCCTTAGGTTAGGATATGTAACGTTATAGACGTATATAATGTCCGCACCGAGACGTACGGAACGACGCGAACGAGATTCTGTGAAACATTACCAGCGAGCATCTAGATGGGTTAGGATAGGTTATATTACGTTATAGACGTACATAATTTTCCCAACGAGAATTGGCGCCGACCCGCCAGAAATGTTGTGAAATACTACATTCGAGATGTTAGGTTGCCTTTGGTTAGGGTATATAATGGTATAGATGCATATAATGATCCCACCGAGACGTACGGGACGACACGACCGGGATTCTGTAAAACATTACAAGCGAGGGGCTAAATGGGTTAGGTTAGGTTATATTACGTTATAGACGTAATAATGTTCCCACCGAGATTTAGGGGCCGACACGCCAGGAATGTTGGAAAATACTACATCCGAGATGTTAAGTTGCCTTAGGTTAGGATATGTAACGTTATAGACGTATATAATGTCCGCACCGAGACGTACGGGTCGACACGAACGAGATTCTGTGAAACATTACCAGCGAGGATCTAGATGGGTTAGGATAGGTTATATTACGTTATAGACGTACATAATTTTCCCAACGAGAATTGGCGCCGACCCGCCAGAAGTGTTGTGAAATACTACATTCGAGATGTTAGGTTGCCTTTGGTTAGGGTATATAATGGTATAGATGCATATAATGATCCCACCGAGACGTACGGGACGACACGGCCGGGAATATGTAATACATTATCACCGAGGGTCTAGGTGGGTTAGGTTAGGTTATATTACGTTATAGACGTATATAATGTTCCCACCGAGATTTAGGGGCCGACCCGCCAGGAATGTTGGAAAATACTACATCCGAGATGTTAAGTTGCCTTAGGTTAGGATATATAACGTTATAGACGTATATAATGTCCTCTCCGAGAGGTACGGGACGACACGACCGGCGATTCTGTAAAGCATTACAAGCGAGGTGCTAAATGGGTTAGGTTAGGTTAGATTACGTTATAGACGTATATAATGTTCCCAACGAGAAGTGGGGCCGACCCGCCAGGAATGTTGTGAAATACTACATTCGAGGTGTTAGGTTGCCTTTGGTTAGGGTATATAATGTTACAGATGCATATAATGATCCCACCGAGACGTACGGGACGACACGACCGGGATTCTGTGAAACATTACAAGCGAGGGGCTAAATGGGTTAGGTTAGGTTATATTACGTTATAGACGTAATAATGTTCCCACCGAGATTTAGGGGCCGACACGCCAGGAATGTTGGAAAATACTACATCCGAGATGTTAAGTTGCCTTAGGTTAGGATATCTAACGTTATAGACGTATATAATGTCCGCACCGATACGTACGGGACGACGCGAACGAGATTCTGTGAAACATTACCAGCGAGCATCTAGATGGGTTAGGATAGGTTATATTACGTTATAGACGTACATAATTTTCCCAACGAGAATTGGCGCCGACCCGCCAGAAATGTTGTGAAATACTACATTCGAGATGTTAGGTTGCCTTTGGTTAGGGTATATAATGGTATAGATGCATACAATGATCCCACCGAGACGTACGGGACGACACGGCCGGGAATATGTAAAACATTATCACCGAGGGGCAAAATGGGTTAGGTTAGGTTATATCACGATATAGACGTATATAATGTCCCCACCGAGAAGTAGGGGCCGTCACGCCTGGAATGTTGCAAAATACAACATTCTAGATGTTAGGTTGCCCTAGGTTAGGATATATAACAATATAGACGTATATAATGTCCGCACCGAGACGTACGAGACGACACGATCGAGATTCTGAAAACATTACCAGCGAGCATCTAGATGGGTTCGGATAGGTTATATTACGTTATAGACGTACATAATTTTCCCAACGAGAATTGGCGCCGACCCGCCGGAAATGTTGTGAAATACAACATTCGAGATGTTAGGTTGCCTTTGGTTAGGGTATATAATGGTATAGATGCATATAATGATCCCACCGAGACGTACGGGACGACACGACCGGGATTCTGTAAAACATTACAAGCGAGGGGCTAAATGGGTTAGGTTAGGTTATATTACGTTATAGACGTAATAATGTTCCCACCGAGATTTAGGGGCCGACACGCCAGGAATGTTGGAAAATACTACATCCGAGATGTTAAGTTGCCTTAGGTTAGGATATGTAACGTTATAGACGTATATAATGTCCGCACCGAGACGTACGGGTCGACACGAACGAGATTCTGTGAAACATTACCAGCGAGGATCTAGATGGGTTAGGATAGGTTATATTACGTTATAGACGTACATAATTTTCCCAACGAGAATTGGCGCCGACCCGCCAGAAATGTTGTGAAATACTACATTCGAGATGTTAGGTTGCCTTTGGTTAGGGTATATAATGGTATAGATGCATATAATGATCCCACCGAGACGTACGGGACGACACGGCCGGGAATATGTAAAACACTATCACCGAGGGTCTAGGTGGGTTAGGTTAGGTTAGATTACGTTATAGACGTATATAATGTTCCCACCGAGATTTAGGGGCCGACCCGCGAGGAATGTTGGAAAATACTACATCCGAGATGTTAAGTTGCCTTAGGTTAGGATATATAACGTTATAGACGTATATAATGTCCTCTCCGAGACGTACGGGACGACACGACCGGCGATTCTGTAAAGCATTACAAGCGAGGTGCTAAATGGGTTAGGTTAGGTTAGATTACGTTATAGACGTATATAATGTTCCCAACGAGAAGTGGGGCCGACCCGCCAGGAATGTTGTGAAATACTACATTCGAGGTGTTAGGTTGCCTTTGGTTAGGGTATATAATGTTACAGATGCATATAATGATCCCACCGAGACGTACGGGACGACACGACCGGGATTCTGTAAAACATTACAAGCGAGGGGATAAATGGGTTAGGTTAGGTTATATTACGTTATAGACGTAATAATGTTCCCACCGAGATTTAGGGGCCGACACGCCAGGAATGTTGGAAAATACTACATCCGAGATGTTAAGTTGCCTTAGGTTAGGATATGTAACGTTATAGACGTATATAATGTCCGCACCGAGACGTACGGGACGACACGAACGAGATTCTGTGAAACATTACCAGCGAGGATCTAGATGGGTTAGGATAGGTTATATTACGTTATAGAGGTACATAATTTTCCCAACGAGAATTGGCGCCGACCCGCCAGAAATGTTGTGAAATACTACATTCGAGATGTTAGGTTGCCTTTGGTTAGGGTATATAATGGTATAGATGCATATAATGATCCCACCGAGACGTACGGGACGACACGGCCGGGAATATGTACAACATTATCACCGAGGGGCAAAATGGGTTAGGTTAGGTTATATCACGATATAGACGTATATAATGTCCCCACCGAGAAGTAGGGGCCGACACGCCTGGAATGTTGCAAAATACAACATTCTAGATGTTAGGTTGCCCTGGGTTAGGATATATAAAAATATAGACGTATATAATGTCCGCACCGAGACGTACGAGACGACACGATCGAGATTCAGTAAAACATTACCAGCGAGGGTCTAGATGGGTTAGGTTAGGTTATATTACGTTATAGACGTAAATAATGTTCCCACCGAGAAGTGGGGCAAACGCGCCAGGAATATTGTGAAATACTACATTCGAGATGTTAGGTTGCCTTAGGTTAGGATATAACTTTATAGACGTATATATAGGTCCGCACCGAGACGTACGGGAAGACACGAACGGGATTCTGTGAAACATTACCAGCGAGGGTCTAGGTGGGTTAGGTTAGGTTATATTACGTTATAGACGTACATAATTTTCCCAACGAGAATTGGCGCCGACCCGCCAGAAATGTTGTGAAATACTACATTCGAGATGTTAGGTTGCCCTTGGTTAGGGTATATAATGGTATAGATGCATATAATGATCCCACCGAGACGTACGGGACGACACGGCCGGGAATATGTAAAACATTATCACCGAGGGTCTAGGTGGGTTAGGTTAGGTTAGATTACGTTATAGACGTATATAATGTTCCCACCGAGATTTAGGGGCGGACCCGCGAGGAATGTTGGAAAATACTACATCCGAGATGTTAAGTTGCCTTAGGTTAGGATATATAACGTTATAGACGTATATAATGTCCTCTCCGAGACGTACGGGACGACATGACCGGCGATTCTGTAAAGCATTACAAGCGAGGTGCTAAATGGGTTAGGTTAGGTTAGATTACGTTATAGACGTATATAATGTTCCCAACGAGAAGTGGGGCCGACCCGCCAGGAATGTTGTGAAATACTACATTCGAGGTGTTAGGTTGCCTTTGGTTAGGGTATATAATGTTACAGATGCATATAATGATCCCACCGAGACGTACGGGACGACACGACCGGGATTCTGTAAAACATTACAAGCGAGGGGCTAAATGGGTTAGGTTAGGTTATATTACGTTATAGACGTAATAATATTCCCACCGAGATTTAGGGGCCGACACGCCAGGAATGTTGGAAAATACTACATCCGAGATGTTAAGTTGCCTTAGGTTAGGATATGTAACGTTATAGACGTATATAATGTCCGCACCGAGACGTACGGGACGACGCGAACGAGCTTCTGTGAAACATTACCAGCGAGGATCTAGATGGGTTAGGATAGGTTAGATTACGTTATAGACGTATATAATGTTCCCAACGAGAAGTGGGGCCGACCCGCCAGGAATGTTGTGAAATACTACATTCGAGGTGTTAGGTTGCCTTTGTTTAGGGTATATAATGTTACAGATGCATATAATGATCCCACCGAGATGTACGGGACGACACGGCCGGGAATATGTAAAACATTATCACCGAGGGGCAAAATGGGTTAGGTTAGGTTATATCACGATATAGACGTATATAATGTCCCCACCGAGAAGTAGGGGCCGACACGCCTGGAATGTTGCAAAATACAACATTCTAGATGTTAGGTTGCCCTGGGTTAGGATATATAAAAATATAGACGTATATAATGTCCGCACCGAGACGTACGAGACGACACGATCGAGATTCTGAAAACATTACCAGCGAGCATCTAGATGGGTTCGGATAGGTTATATTACGTTATAGACGTACATAATTTTCCCAACGAGAATTGGCGCCGACCCGCCGGAAATGTTGTGAAATACTACATTCGAGATGTTAGGTTGCCTTTGGTTAGGGTATATAATGGTATAGATGCATATAATAATCCCACCGAGACGCACGGGACGACACGACCGGGATTCTGTAAAACATTACAAGCGAGGGGCTAAATGGGTTAGGTTAGGTTATATTACGTTATAGACGTAATAATGTTCCCACCGAGATTTAGGGGCCGACACGCCAGGAATGTTGGAAAATACTACATCCGAGATGTTAAGTTGCCTTAGGTTAGGATATGTAACGTTATAGACGTATGTAATGTCCGCACCGAGACGTACGGGTCGACACGAACGAGATTCTGTGAAACATTACCAGCGAGGATCTAGATGGGTTAGGATAGGTTATATTACGTTATAGACGTACATAATTTTCCCAACGAGAATTGGCGCCGACCCGCCAGAAGTGTTGTGAAATACTACATTCGAGATGTTAGGTTGCCTTTGGTTAGGGTATATAATGGTATAGATGCATATAATGATCCCACCGAGACGTACGGGACGACACGGCCGGGAATATGTAATACATTATCACCGAGGGTCTAGGTGGGTTAGGTTAGGTTATATTACGTTATAGACGTATATAATGTTCCCACCGAGATTTAGGGGCCGACCCGCGAGGAATGTTGGAAAATACTACATCCGAGATGCTAAGTTGCCTTAGGTTAGGATATATAACGTTATAGACGTATATAATGTCCTCTCCGAGACGTACGGGACGACACGACCGGCGATTCTGTAAAGCATTACAAGCGAGGTGCTAAATGGGTTAGGTTAGGTTAGATTACGTTATAGACGTATATAATGTTCCCAACGAGAAGTGGGGCCGACCCGCCAGGAATGTTGTGAAATACTACATTCGAGGTGTTAGGTTGCCTTTGGTTAGGGTATATAATGTTACAGATGCATATAATGATCCCACCGAGACGTACGGGAAGACATGAACGGGATTTTGTAGAACATTACCAGCGAGGGTCTAGATGGGTTAGGTTAGGTTATATTACGGTATAGACGAATATAATGTGCCCACCTAGAAGTAGGGGCCGACCCGCCAGGAATGTTGGAAAATACTACATCCGAGATGTTAGGTTCTCTTAGGTTAGGGTATATAACGTTAAAGACGTATATAATGTCCCCACCGAGAAGTACGGGCCGACACGACCGGGATTTTGTAAAACATTACCAGCGAGGGTCTAGATGGGTTCGGTTAGGTTATATTACGATATAGACGTATGTAATGTGCCCACCGAGAAGTAGGGGCCGACCCGCCAGGAATGTTGGAAAATACTACATCCGAGATGTTAGGTTCCCTTAGGTTAGGATATATAAATTTGTAGACGTATATAATGTCCGCAACGAGACGTACGGGAAGACATGAACGGGATTCTGTGAAGCATTACCAGCGAGGGTCTTGGTGGGTTAGGTTAGGTTATATTACGTTATAGACGTATATAATGTTCCCACCGAGAAGTAGGGGCCGACCCGCCAGAAATGTTGGAAAATTCTACATCCGAGATGTTAAGTTGCCTTAGGTTAGGATATATAACGTTATAGACATATATAATGTCCCCACCGAGAAGTACGAGCCGACACGACCGGGATTTTGTAAAACATTACCAGCGAGGGTCTAGATGGGTTAGGTTAGGTTATATTACGATATAGACGTATATAATGTGCCCACCGAGAAGTAGGGGCCGACCCGCAAGAAATGTTGGAAAATTCTACATCCGAGATGTTAAGTTGCCTTAGGTTAGGATATATAACGTTATAGACGTATATAATGTCCGCACCGAGACGTACGGGACGACACGAACGGGATTCTGTAAAACATTCCCAGCTAGGGGCTAGATGTGTTACGTTAGGTTATATTACGTTATAGACGTATATAATGATCCCACCGAGAATTGGCGCCGACCCGCCAGGAATGTTGTGAAATAGTACATCCGAGATGTTAGGTTCCCTTAGGTTAGGATATATAACGTTATAGACGTATATAATGTCCGCACCGAGACGTACGGGAAGACATGAACGGGATTCTGTGAAACATTACCAGCGAGGGTCTAGGTGGGTTAGGTTAGGTTATATTACGATATAGAAGTATATAATGTGCCCACCGAGAAGGAGGGGCCGACCCGACAGGAATGTTGGAAAATACTACATGCGAGATGTTAGGTTCCCTCAGGTTAGGATATATAAAGTTATAGACGTATATGAGGTCCCCACGGAAAAGTACGGGCCGACGCGACCGGGATTTTGTAAAACATTACCAGCGAGGGTCTAGGTGGGTTAGGTTAGGTTATATTACGATATAGACGTATATAATGTGCCCACCGAGAAGTAGGGGCCGACCCGCCAGGAATGTTGGAAAATACTACATCCGAGATGTTAGGTTCTCTTAGGTTAGGGTATATAACGTTATAGACGAATATAATGTCCCCACCGAGAAGTACCGGCAGACACGACCGGGATTTTGTAAAACATTACCAGCGAGGGTCTAGATGGGTTAGGTTAGGTTATATTACGATATAGACGTATATAATGTGCCCACCGAGAAGTAGGGGCCGACCCGCAAGAAATGTTGGAAAATTCTACATCCGAGATGTTAAGTTGCCTTAGGTTAGGATATATAACGTTATAGACGTATATAATGTCCGCACCGAGACGTACGGGACGACACGAACGGGATTCTGTAAAACATTCCCAGCTAGGGGCTAGATGTGTTACGTTAGGTTATATTACGTTATAGACGTATATAATGATCCCACCGAGAATTGGCGCCGACCCGCCAGGAATGTTGTGAAATAGTACATCCGAGATGTTAGGTTCCCTTAGGTTAGGATATATAACGTTATAGACGTATATAATGTCCGCACCGAGACGTACGGGAAGACATGAACGGGATTCTGTGAAACATTACCAGCGAGGGTCTAGGTGGGTTAGGTTAGGTTATATTACGATATAGAAGTATATAATGTGCCCACCGAGAAGGAGGGGCCGACCCGACAGGAATGTTGGAAAATACTACATGCGAGATGTTAGGTTCCCTCAGGTTAGGATATATAAAGTTATAGACGTATATGAGGTCCCCACGGAAAAGTACGGGCCGACGCGACCGGGATTTTGTAAAACATTACCAGCGAGGGTCTAGGTGGGTTAGGTTAGGTTATATTACGATATAGACGTATATAATGTGCCCACCGAGAAGTAGGGGCCGACCCGCCAGGAATGTTGGAAAATACTACATCCGAGATGTTAGGTTCTCCTAGGTTAGGGTATATAACGTTATAGACGAATATAATGTCCCCACCGAGAAGTACCGGCAGACACGACCGGGATTTTGTAAAACATTACCAGCGAGGGTCTAGATGGGTTAGGTTAGGTTATATTACGATATAGACGTATATAATGTGCCCACCGAGAAGTAGGGGCCGACCCGCAAGAAATGTTGGAAAATTCTACATCCGAGATGTTAAGTTGCCTTAGGTTAGGATATATAACGTTATAGACGTATATAATGTCCGCACCGAGACGTACGGGACGACACGAACGGGATTCTGTAAAACATTCCCAGCTAGGGGCTAGATGTGTTACGTTAGGTTATATTACGTTATAGACGTATATAATGATCCCACCGAGAATTGGCGCCGACCCGCCAGGAATGTTGTGAAATAGTACATCCGAGATGTTAGGTTCCCTTAGGTTAGGATATATAACGTTATAGACGTATATAATGTCCGCACCGAGACGTACGGGAAGACATGAACGGGATTCTGTGAAACATTACCAGCGAGGGTCTAGGTGGGTTAGGTTAGGTTATATTACGATATAGAAGTATATAATGTGCCCACCGAGAAGGAGGGGCCGACCCGACAGGAATGTTGGAAAATACTACATGCGAGATGTTAGGTTCCCTCAGGTTAGGATATATAAAGTTATAGACGTATATGAGGTCCCCACGGAAAAGTACGGGCCGACGCGACCGGGATTTTGTAAAACATTACCAGCGAGGGTCTAGGTGGGTTAGGTTAGGTTATATTACGTTATAGACGTATATAATGTGCCCACCGAGAAGTAGGGGCCGACCAGCCAGGAATGTTGGAAAATACTACATCCGAGATGTTAGGTTCTCTTAGGTTAGGGTATATAACGTTATAGACGAATATAATGTCCCCACCGAGAAGTACCGGCAGACACGACCGGGATTTTGTAAAACATTACCAGCGAGGGTCTAGATGGGTTAGGTTAGGTTATATTACGATATAGACCTATATAATGTGCCCACCGAGAAGTAGGGCCCGACCCGCCAGGAATGTTGGAAAATTCTACATCCGAGATGTTAAGTTGCCTTAGGTTAGGATATATAACGTTATAGACGTATATAATGTCCGCACCGAGACGTACGGGACGACACGAACGGGATTCTGTAAAACATTCCCAGCTAGGGGCTAGATGTGTTACGTTAGGTTATATTACGTTATAGACGTATATAATGATCCCACCGAGAATTGGCGCCGACCCGCCAGGAATGTTGTGAAATAGTACATCTGAGATGTTAGGTTCCCTTAAGTTAGGATATATAACGTTATAGACGTATATAATGTCCGCACCGAGACGTACGGGAAGACATGAACGGGATTCTGTGAAACATTACCAGCGAGGGTCTAGGTGGGTTAGGTTAGGTTATATTACGATATAGAAGTATATAATGTGCCCACCGAGAAGGAGGGGCCGACCCGACAGGAATGTTGGAAAATACTACATGCGAGATGTTAGGTTCCCTCAGGTTAGGATATATAAAGTTATAGACGTATATGAGGTCCCCACGGAAAAGTACGGGCTGACACGACCGGGATTTTGTAAAACATTACCAGCGAGGGTCTAGGTGGGTTAGGTTAGGTTATATTACGATATAGACGTATATAATGTGCCCACCGAGAAGTAGGGGCCGACCAGCCAGGAATGTTGGAAAATACTACATCCGAGATGTTAGGTTCCCTCAGGTTAGGATATATAAAGTTATAGACATATATGAGGTCCCCACGGAAAAGTACGGGCCGACACGACCGGGATTTTGTAGAACATTACCAGCGAGGGTCTAGATGGGTTAGGTTAGGTTATATTACGATATAGACGTATATAATGTGCCCACCGAGAAGTAGGGGCCGACCAGCCAGGAATGTTGGAAAATACTACATCCGAGATGTTAGGTTCCCTCAGGTTAGGATATATAAAGTTATAGACATATATGAGGTCCCCACGGAAAAGTACGGGCCGACACGACCGGGATTTTGTAGAACATTACCAGCGAGGGTCTAGATGGGTTAGGTTAGGTTATATTACGATATAGACGTATATAATGTGCCCACCGAGAAGTAGGGGCCGACACGCCAGGAATGTTGGAAAATACTACATCCGAGATGTTAGGTTCCCTTAGGTTAGGATATATAACGTTATAGACGTATATAATGTCCCCACCGAGAAGTACGGGCCGACACGACCGGGATTTTGTAAAACATTACCATTGAGGGTCTAGATGGGTTAGGTTAGGTTATATTACGATATAGACCTATATAATGTGCCCACCGAGATGTAGGGGCCGACCCGCCAGGAATGTTGGAAAATACTACATCCGAGATGTTAGGTTCCCTTAGGTTAGGATATATAACGTTATAGACGTATATAATGTCCGCACCGAGACGTACGGGAAGACATGAACGGGCTTCTGTGAAACATTACCAGCGAGGGTCTAGGTGGGTTAGGTTAGGTTATATTACGATATAGAAGTATATAATGTGCCCACCGAGAAGGAGGGGCCGACCCGCCAGGAATGTTGGAAAATACTACATGCGAGATGTTAGGTTCCCTCAGGTTAGGATATATAAAGTTATAGACGTATATGAGGTCCCCACGGAAAAGTACGGGCCGACGCGACCGGGATTTTGTAAAACATTACCAGCGAGGGTCTAGGTGGGTTAGGTTAGGTTATATTACGATATAGACGTATATAATGTGCCCACCGAGAAGTAGGGGCCGACCCGCCAGGAATGTTGGAAAATACTACATCCGAGATGTTAGGTTCTCTTAGGTTAGGGTATATAACGTTATAGACGAATATAATGTCCCCACCGAGAAGTACCGGCAGACACGACCGGGATTTTGTAAAACATTACCAGCGAGGGTCTAGATGGGTTAGGTTAGGTTATATTACGATATAGACGTATATAATGTGCCTACCGAGAAGTAGGGGCCGACCCGCAAGAAATGTTGGAAAATTCTACATCCGAGATGTTAAGTTGCCTTAGGTTAGGATATATAACGTTATAGACGTATATAATGTCCGCACCGAGACGTACGGGACGACACGAACGGGATTCTGTAAAACATTCCCAGCTAGGGGCTAGATGTGTTACGTTAGGTTATATTACGTTATAGACGTATATAATGATCCCACCGAGAATTGGCGCCGACCCGCCAGGAATGTTGTGAAATAGTACATCCGAGATGTTAGGTTCCCTTAGGTTAGGATATATAACGTTATAGACGTATATAATGTCCGCACCGAGACGTACGGGAAGACATGAACGGGATTCTGTGAAACATTACCAGCGAGGGTCTAGGTGGGTTAGGTTAGGTTATATTACGATATAGAAGTATATAATGTGCCCACCGAGAAGGAGGGGCCAACCCGACAGGAATGTTGGAAAATACTACATGCGAGATGTTAGGTTCCCTCAGGTTAGGATATATAAAGTTATAGACGTATATGAGGTCCCCACGGAAAAGTACGGGCCGACGCGACCGGGATTTTGTAAAACATTACCAGCGAGGGTCTAGGTGGGTTAGGTTAGGTTATATTACGATATAGACGTATATAATGTGCCCACCGAGAAGTAGGGGCCGACCCGCCAGGAATGTTGGAAAATACTACATCCGAGATGTTAGGTTCTCCTAGGTTAGGGTATATAACGTTATAGACGAATATAATGTCCCCACCGAGAAGTACCGGCAGACACGACCGGGATTTTGTAAAACATTACCAGCGAGGGTCTAGATGGGTTAGGTTAGGTTATATTACGATATAGACGTATATAATGTGCCCACCGAGAAGTAGGGGCCGACCCGCAAGAAATGTTGGAAAATTCTACATCCGAGATGTTAAGTTGCCTTAGGTTAGGATATATAACGTTATAGACGTATATAATGTCCGCACCGAGACGTACGGGACGACACGAACGGGATTCTGTAAAACATTCCCAGCTAGGGGCTAGATGTGTTACGTTAGGTTATATTACGTTATAGACGTATATAATGATCCCACCGAGAATTGGCGCCGACCCGCCAGGAATGTTGTGAAATAGTACATCCGAGATGTTAGGTTCCCTTAGGTTAGGATATATAACGTTATAGACGTATATAATGTCCGCACCGAGACGTACGGGAAGACATGAACGGGATTCTGTGAAACATTACCAGCGAGGGTCTAGGTGGGTTAGGTTAGGTTATATTACGATATAGAAGTATATAATGTGCCCACCGAGAAGGAGGGGCCGACCCGACAGGAATGTTGGAAAATACTACATGCGAGATGTTAGGTTCCCTCAGGTTAGGATATATAAAGTTATAGACGTATATGAGGTCCCCACGGAAAAGTACGGGCCGACGCGACCGGGATTTTGTAAAACATTACCAGCGAGGGTCTAGGTGGGTTAGGTTAGGTTATATTACGTTATAGACGTATATAATGTGCCCACCGAGAAGTAGGGGCCGACCAGCCAGGAATGTTGGAAAATACTACATCCGAGATGTTAGGTTCTCTTAGGTTAGGGTATATAACGTTATAGACGAATATAATGTGCCCACCGAGAAGTACCGGCAGACACGACCGGGATTTTGTAAAACATTACCAGCGAGGGTCTAGATGGGTTAGGTTAGGTTATATTACGATATAGACCTATATAATGTGCCCACCGAGAAGTAGGGCCCGACCCGCCAGGAATGTTGGAAAATTCTACATCCGAGATGTTAAGTTGCCTTAGGTTAGGATATATAACGTTATAGACGTATATAATGTCCGCACCGAGACGTACGGGACGACACGAACGGGATTCTGTAAAACATTCCCAGCTAGGGGCTAGATGTGTTACGTTAGGTTATATTACGTTATAGACGTATATAATGATCCCACCGAGAATTGGCGCCGACCCGCCAGGAATGTTGTGAAATAGTACATCTGAGATGTTAGGTTCCCTTAAGTTAGGATATATAACGTTATAGACGTATATAATGTCCGCACCGAGACGTACGGGAAGACATGAACGGGATTCTGTGAAACATTACCAGCGAGGGTCTAGGTGGGTTAGGTTAGGTTATATTACGATATAGAAGTATATAATGTGCCCACCGAGAAGGAGGGGCCGACCCGACAGGAATGTTGGAAAATACTACATGCGAGATGTTAGGTTCCCTCAGGTTAGGATATATAAAGTTATAGACGTATATGAGGTCCCCACGGAAAAGTACGGGCTGACACGACCGGGATTTTGTAAAACATTACCAGCGAGGGTCTAGGTGGGTTAGGTTAGGTTATATTACGATATAGACGTATATAATGTGCCCACCGAGAAGTAGGGGCCGACCAGCCAGGAATGTTGGAAAATACTACATCCGAGATGTTAGGTTCCCTTAGGTTAGGATATATAACGTTATAGACGTATATAATGTCCCCACCGAGAAGTACGGGCCGACACGACCGGGATTTTGTAAAACATTACCATTGAGGGTCTAGATGGGTTAGGTTAGGTTATATTACGATATAGACCTATATAATGTGCCCACCGAGATGTAGGGGCCGACCCGCCAGGAATGTTGGAAAATACTACATCCGAGATGTTAGGTTCCCTTAGGTTAGGATATATAAATTTATAGACGTATATAATGTCCGCACCGAGACGTACGGGAAGACATGAACGGGATTCTGTGAAACATTACCAGCGAGGGTCTAGGTGGGTTAGGTTAGGTTATATTACGATATAGAAGTATATAATGTGCCCACCGAGAAGGAGGGGCCGACCCGCCAGGAATGTTGGAAAATACTACATGCGAGATGTTAGGTTCCCTCAGGTTAGGATATATAAAGTTATAGACGTATATGAGGTCCCCACGGAAAAGTACGGGCCGACACGACCGGGATTTTGTAAAACATTACCAGCGAGGGTCTAGATGGGTTAGGTTAGGTTATATTACGATAGCGACGTATATAATGTGCCCACCTAGAAGTAGGGGCCGACCCGCCAGGAATGTTGGAAAATACTACATCCGAGATGTTAGGTTCTCTTAGGTTAGGGTATATAACGTTATAGACGTATATAATGTCCCCACCGAGAAGTACGGGCCGACACGACCGGGATTTTGTAGAACATCACCAGCGAGGGTCTTGGTGGGTTAGGTTAGGTTATATTACGTTATAGACGTATATAATGTGCCCACCGAGAAGTAGGGGCCGACCCGCGAGGAATGTTGGAAAATACTACATCCGAGATGTTAGGTTCCCTTAGGTTAGGATATATAACGTTATAGACGTATATAATGTCCGCACCGAGACGTACGGGAAGACATGAACGGGATTCTGTGAAACATTACCAGCGAGGGTCTAGGTGGGTTAGGTTAGGTTATATTACGATATAGACCTATATAATGTGCCCACCGAGAAGTAGGACCCGACCCGCCAGAAATGTTGGAAAATTCTACATCCGAGATGTTAAGTTGCCTTAGGTTAGGATATATGACGTTATAGACGTATATAATGTCCGCACCGAGACGTACGGGACGACACGAACGGGATTCTGTAACACATTCCCAGCTAGGGGCTAGGTGTGTTAGGTTTGGTTATATTACGATATAGACCTATATAATGTGCCCACCTAGAAGTAGGGGCCGACCCGCCAGGAATGTTGGAAAATACTACATCCGAGATGTTAGGTTCTCTTAGGTTATGTTATATAACGTTATAGACGTATATAGTGTCCCCACCGAGAAGTACGGGCCGACACGACCGGGATTTTGTAGAACATTACCAACGAGGGTCTAGATGGGTTAGGTTAGGTTATATTACGATATAGACGAATATAATGTGCCCACCTAGAAGTAGGGGCCGACCCGCCAGGAATGTTGGAAAATACTACATCCGAGATGTTAGGTTCCCTCAGGTTAGGCTATATAATGTTATAGACGTATATGACGTCCCCACGGAAAAGTACGGGCCGACACGACCGGGATTTTGTAAAACATTACCAGCGAGGGTCTAGGTGGGTTAGGTTAGGTTATATTACGATATAGACGTATATAATGTGCCCACCGAGAAGTAGGGGCCGACCCGCCAGGAATGTTGGAAGATACTACATCCGAGATGTTAGGTTCCCTCAGGTTAGGATATATAAAGTTATAGACATATATGAGGTCCCCACGGAAAAGTACGGGCCGACACGACCGGGATTTTGTAGAACATTACCAGCGAGGGTCTAGATGGGTTAGGTTAGGTTATATTACGATATAGACGTATATAATGTGCCCACCGAGAAGTAGGGGCCGACACGCCAGGAATGTTGGAAAATACTACATCCGAGATGTTAGGTTCCCTTAGGTTAGGATATATAACGTTATAGACGTATATAATGTCCCCACCGAGAAGTACGGGCCGACACGACCGGGATTTTGTAAAACATTACCATTGAGGGTCTAGATGGGTTAGGTTAGGTTATATTACGATATAGACCTATATAATGTGCCCACCGAGATGTAGGGGCCGACCCGCCAGGAATGTTGGAAAATACTACATCCGAGATGTTAGGTTCCCTTAGGTTAGGATATATAAATTTATAGACGTATATAATGTCCGCACCGAGACGTACGGGAAGACATGAACGGGATTCTGTGAAACATTACCAGCGAGGGTCTAGGTGGGTTAGGTTAGGTTATATTACGATATAGAAGTATATAATGTGCCCACCGAGAAGGAGGGGCCGACCCGCCAGGAATGTTGGAAAATACTACATGCGAGATGTTAGGTTCCCTCAGGTTAGGATATATAAAGTTATAGACGTATATGAGGTCCCCACGGAAAAGTACGGGCCGACACGACCGGGATTTTGTAAAACATTACCAGCGAGGGTCTAGATGGGTTAGGTTAGGTTATATTACGATAGAGACGTATATAATGTGCCCACCTAGAAGTAGGGGCCGACCCGCCAGGAATGTTGGAAAATACTACATCCGAGATGTTAGGTTCTCTTAGGTTAGGGTATATAACGTTATAGACGTATATAATGTCCCCACCGAGAAGTACGGGCCGACACGACCGGGATTTTGTAGAACATCACCAGCGAGTGTCTTGGTGGGTTAGGTTAGGTTATATTACGTTATAGACGTATATAATGTGCCCACCGAGAAGTAGGGGCCGACCCGCGAGGAATGTTGGAAAATACTACATCCGAGATGTTAGGTTCCCTTAGGTTAGGATATATAACGTTATAGACGTATATAATGTCCGCACCGAGACGTACGGGAAGACATGAACGGGATTCTGTGAAACATTACCAGCGAGGGTCTAGGTGGGTTAGGTTAGGTTATATTACGATATAGACCTATATAATGTGCCCACCGAGAAGTAGGACCCGACCCGCCAGAAATGTTGGAAAATTCTACATCCGAGATGTTAAGTTGCCTTAGGTTAGGATATATGACGTTATAGACGTATATAATGTCCGCACCGAGACGTACGGGACGACACGAACGGGATTCTGTAACACATTCCCAGCTAGGGGCTAGGTGTGTTAGGTTTGGTTATATTACGATATAGACCTATATAATGTGCCCACCTAGAAGTAGGGGCCGACCCGCCAGGAATGTTGGAAAATACTACATCCGAGATGTTAGGTTCTCTTAGGTTAGGTTATATAACGTTATAGACGTATATAGTGTCCCCACCGAGAAGTACGGGCCGACACGACCGGGATTTTGTAGAACATTACCAACGAGGGTCTAGATGGGTTAGGTTAGGTTATATTACGATATAGACGAATATAATGTGCCCACCTAGAAGTAGGGGCCGACCCGCCAGGAATGTTGGAAAATACTACATCCGAGATGTTAGGTTCCCTCAGGTTAGGCTATATAATGTTATAGACGTATATGACGTCCCCACGGAAAAGTACGGGCCGACACGACCGGGATTTTGTAAAACATTACCAGCGAGGGTCTAGGTGGGTTAGGTTAGGTTATATTACGATATAGACGTATATAATGTGCCCACCGAGAAGTAGGGGCCGACCCGCCAGGAATGTTGGAAGATACTACATCCGAGATGTTAGGTTCCCTCAGGTTAGGATATATAAAGTTATAGACATATATGAGGTCCCCACGGAAAAGTACGGGCCGACACGACCGGGATTCTGTAGAACATTACCAGCGAGGGTCTAGTTGGGTTAGGTTAGGTTATATTACGATATAGACGAATATAATGTGCCCACCTAGAAGTAGGGGCCGACCCGCCAGGAATGTTGGAAAATACTACATCCGAGATGTTAGGTTCTCTTAGGTTAGGTTATATAACGTTATAGACGTATATAATGTCCCCACCAAGAAGTACGGGCCGACACGACCGGGATTTTGTAAAACATTACCAGCGAGGGTCTAGATGGGTTCGGTTAGGTTATATTACGATATAGACGTATGTAATGTGCCCACCGAGAAGTAGGGGCCGACCCGCCAGGAATGTTGGAAAATACTACATCCGAGATGTTAGGTTCCCTTAGGTTAGGATATATAAATTTATAGACGTATATAATGTCCGCACCGAGACGTACGGGAAGACATGAACGGGATTCTGTGAAGCGTTACCAGCGAGGGTCTAGGTGGGTTAGGTTAGGTTATATTACGATATAGACCTATATAATGTGCCCACCGAGAAGTAGGGCCCGACCCGCCAGAAATGTTGGAAAATTCTACATCCGAGATGTTAAGTTGCCTTAGGTTAGGATATATAACGTTATAGACGTATATAATGTCCGCACCGAGACGTACGGGACGACACGAACGGGATTCTGTAACACATTCCCAGCTAGGGGCTAGGTGTGTTAGGTTAGGTTATATTACGATATAGACGTATATAATGTGCCCACCGAGAAGTAGGGGTCGACCCGCCAGGAATGTTGTAAAATACTACATCCGAGATGTTAGGTTCTCTTAGGTTAGGTTATATAACGTTATAGACGTATATAATGTCCCCACCAAGAAGTACGGGCCGACACGACCGGGATTTTGTAAAACATTACCAGCGAGGGTCTAGATGGGTTCGGTTAGGTTATATTACGATATAGACGTATGTAATGTGCCCACCGAGAAGTAGGGGCCGACCCGCCAGGAATGTTGGAAAATACTACATCCGAGATGTTAGGTTCCCTTAGGTTAGGATATATAAATTTATAGACGTATATAATGTCCGCACCGAGACGTACGGGAAGACATGAACGGGATTCTGTGAAGCATTACCAGCGAGGGTCTAGGTGGGTTAGGTTAGGTTATATTACGATATAGACCTATATAATGTGCCCACCGAGAAGTAGGGCCCGACCCGCCAGAAATGTTGGAAAATTCTACATCCGAGATGTTAAGTTGCCTTAGGTTAGGATATATAACGTTATAGACGTATATAATGTCCGCACCGAGACGTACGGGACGACACGAACGGGATTCTGTAACACATTCCCAGCTAGGGGCTAGGTGTGTTAGGTTAGGTTATATTACGATATAGACGTATATAATGTGCCCACCGAGAAGTAGGGGTCGACCCGCCAGGAATGTTGTAAAATACTACATCCGAGATGTTAGGTTCCCTTAGGTTAGGATATATAATGTTATAGACGTATATACTGTACCCACGGCAAAGTACGGGCCGACACGACCGGAATTTTGTAAAACATTACCAGCGAGGGTCTAGATGGGTTAGGTCAGGTTATATTACAATATAGACGTATATAATGTGCCCACCTAGAAGTAGGGGCCGACCCGCCAGGAATGTTGGAAAATACTACATCCGAGATGTTATGTTCTCTTAGGTTAGGTTATATTACGTTATAGACGTATATAATGTCCCCACCGACAAGTACGGGCCGACACGACCGCGATTTTGTAAAACATTACCAGCGAGGGTCTAGATGGGTTAGGTTAGGTTATATTACGATAGAGACGTATATAATGTGCCCACCTAGAAGTAGGGGCCGACCCGCCAGGAATGTTGGAAAATACTACATCCGAGATGTTAGGTTCCCTTAGGTTAGGATATATAAATTTATAGACGTATATAATGTCCGCACCTAGACGTACGGGAAGACATGAACGGGATTCTGTGAAACATTACCAGCGAGGGTCTAGGTGGGTTAGGTTAGGTTATATTACGATATAGACGTATATAATGTCCCCACCGAGAAGTAGGAGCCGACCCGCCAGGAATGTTGGAAAATACTACATCCGAGATGTTAGGTTCCCTTAGGTTAGGATATATAACGTTATAAACGTATATAATGTCCCCACCGAGAAGTACGGGCAGACACGACCGGGATTTTGTAAAACATTACCAGCGACGGTCTAGATGTGTTAGGTAAGGTTATATTACGATATAGACGTATATAATGTGCCCACCGAGAAGTAGGGGCCGACCCGCCAGAAATGTTGGAAAATTCTACATCCGAAATGATAAGTTGCCTTAGGTTAGGATATATAACGTTATAGACGTATATAATGCCCGCACCGAGACATACGGGACGACACGACCGGGATTTTGTAGAACATTACCAGCGAGGTTCTAGATGGGTTAGGTTAGGTTATATAACGATATAGGCGTATATAATGTCCCCACGGAAAAGTACGGGCCGACACGACCGGGATTTTGTAAAACATTACCAGCGAGGGTCTAAATGGGTTAGGTTAGGTTATGTTACGATATAGACGTATATAATGTGCCCACCGAGAAGTAGGGGCCGACCCGCCAGGAATGTTGGAAAATACTACATCCGAGATGTTAGGTTCTCTTAGGTTAGTGTATATAACGTTATAGACGTATATAATGTCCCCACCGAGAAGTACGGGCCGACACGACCGGGATTTTGTAGAACATCACCAGCGAGGGTCTAGATGGGTTAGGTTAGGTTATATTACGATATAGACGAATATAATGTGCCCACCTAGAAGTAGGGGCCGACCCGCCAGGATTGTTGGAAAATACTACATCCGAGATGTTAGGTTCTCTTAGGTTAGGGTATATAAAGTTATAGACGTATATAATGTCCCCACCGAGAAGTACGGGCCGACACGACCGGGATTTTGTAAAACATTACCAGCGAGGGTCTAGATGGGTTCGGTTAGGTTATATTACGATATAGACGTATGTAATGTGTCAACCGAGAAGTAGGGGCCGACCCGCCAGGAATGTTGGAAAATACTACATCCGAGATGTTAGGTTCCCTTAGGTTAGGATATATAAATTTATAGACGTATATAATGTCCGCACCGAGACGTACGGGAAGACATGAACGGGATTCTGTGAAGCATTACCAGCGAGGGTCTAGGTGGGTTAGGTTAGGTTATATTACGATATAGACCTATATAATGTGCCCACCGAGAAGTAGGGGCCGACCCGCCAGGAATGTTGGAAAATACTACATCCGAGATGTTAGGTTCCCTTAGGTTAGGATATATAAATTTATACACGTATATAATGTCCGCACCGAGGCGTACGGGAAGACATGAACGGGATTCTGTGAAACATTACCAGCGAGGGTCTAGGTGGGTTAGGTTAGGTTATATTACGATATAGAGGTATATAATGTGCCCACCGAGAAGTAGGGGCCGACCCGCCAGGAATGTTGGAAAATACTACATCCGAGATGTTAGGTTCCCTTAGGTTAGGATATATAACGTTATAAACGTATATAATGTCCCCACCGAGAAGTACGGGCAGACATGACCGGGATTTTGTAAAACATTACCAGCGACGGTCTAGATGTGTTAGGTAAGGTTATATTACGATATAGGCGTATATAATGTGCCCACCGAGAAGTAGGGGCCGACCCGCCAGAAATGTTGGAAAATTCTACATCCGAAATGATAAGTTGCCTTAGGTTAGGATATATAACGTTATAGACGTATATAATGCCCGCACCGAGACATACGGGACGACACGACCGGGATTTTGTAAAACATTACCAGCGAGGGTCTAAATGGGTTAGGTTAGGTTATGTTACGATATAGACGTATATAATGTGCCCACCGAGAAGTAGGGGCCGACCCGCCAGGAATGTTGGAAAATACTACATCCGAGATGTTAGGTTCTCTTAGGTTAGGGTATATAACGTTATAGACGTATATAATGTCCCCACCGAGAAGTACGGGCCGACACGACCGGGATTTTGTAGAACATCACCAGCGAGGGTCTAGATGGGTTAGGTTAGGTTATATTACGATATAGACGAATATAATGTGCCCACCTAGAAGTAGGGGCCGACCCGCCAGGAATGTTGGAAAATACTACATCCGAGATGTTAGGTTCCCTTAGGTTAGGATATATAAATTTATAGACGTATATAATGTCCGCACCGAGACGTACGGGAAGACATGAACGGGATTCTGTGAAGCATTACCAGCGAGGGTCTAGGTGGGTTAGGTTAGGATATATTACGATATAGACCTATATAATGTGCCCACCGAGAAGTAGGGGCCGACCCGCCAGGAATGTTGGAAAATACTACATCCGAGATGCTAGGTTCCCTTAGGTTAGGATATATAAATTTATACACGTATATAATGTCCGCACCGAGGCGTACGGGAAGACATGAACGGGATTCTGTGAAACATTACCAGCGAGGGTCTAGGTGGGTTAGGTTAGGTTATATTACGATATAGAGGTATATAATGTGCCCACCGAGAAGTAGGGGCCGACCCGCCAGGAATGTTGGAAAATACTACATCCGAGATGTTAGGTTCCCTCAGGTTAGGATATATAAAATTATAGACGTATATGAGGTCCCCACGGAAAAGTACGGGCCGACACGACCGGGATTTTGTAAAACATTACCAGCGAGGGTCTAGATGGGTTAGGTTTGGTTATATTACGATATAGACCTATATAATGTGCCCACCTAGAAGTAGGGGCCGACCCGCCAGGAATGTTGGAAAATACTACATCCGAGATCTTAGGTTCTCTTAGGTTAGGTTATATAACGTTATAGACGTATATAATGTCCCCACCGAGAAGTACGGGCCGACACGACCGGGATTTTGTAGAACATTACCAGCGAGGGTCTAGATGGGTTAGGTTAGGTTATATTACGATATAGACGAATATAATGTGCCCACCTAGAAGTAGGGGCCGACCCGCCAGGAATGTTGGAAAATACTACATCCGAGATGTTAGGTTCCCTCAGGTTAGGCTATATAATGTTATAGACGTATATGACGTCCCCACGGAAAAGTACGGGCCGACACGACCGGGATTTTGTAAAACATTACCAGCGAGGGTCTAGGTGGGTTAGGTTAGGTTATATTACGATATAGACGTATATAATGTGCCCACCGAGAAGTAGGGGCCGACCCGCCAGGAATGTTGGAAGATACTACATCCGAGATGTTAGGTTCCCTCAGGTTAGGATATATAAAGTTATAGACATATATGAGGTCCCCACGGAAAAGTACGGGCCGACACGACCGGGATTCTGTAGAACATTACCAGCGAGGGTCTAGTTGGGTTAGGTTAGGTTATATTACGATATAGACGAATATAATGTGCCCACCTAGAAGTAGGGGCCGACCCGCCAGGATTGTTGGAAAATACTACATCCGAGATGTTAGGTTCTCTTAGGTTAGGGTATATAAAGTTATAGACGTATATAATGTCCCCACCGAGAAGTACGGGCCGACACGACCGGGATTTTGTAAAACATTACCAGCGAGGGTCTAGATGGGTTCGGTTAGGTTATATTACGATATAGACGTATGTAATGTGTCAACCGAGAAGTAGGGGCCGACCCGCCAGGAATGTTGGAAAATACTACATCCGAGATGTTAGGTTCCCTTAGGTTAGGATATATAAATTTATAGACGTATATAATGTCCGCACCGAGACGTACGGGAAGACATGAACGGGATTCTGTGAAGCATTACCAGCGAGGGTCTAGGTGGGTTAGGTTAGGTTATATTACGATATAGACCTATATAATGTGCCCACCGAGAAGTAGGGGCCGACCCGCCAGGAATGTTGGAAAATACTACATCCGAGATGTTAGGTTCCCTTAGGTTAGGATATATAAATTTATACACGTATATAATGTCCGCACCGAGGCGTACGGGAAGACATGAACGGGATTCTGTGAAACATTACCAGCGAGGGTCTAGGTGGGTTAGGTTAGGTTATATTACGATATAGAGGTATATAATGTGCCCACCGAGAAGTAGGGGCCGACCCGCCAGGAATGTTGGAAAATACTACATCCGAGATGTTAGGTTCCCTTAGGTTAGGATATATAACGTTATAAACGTATATAATGTCCCCACCGAGAAGTACGGGCAGACATGACCGGGATTTTGTAAAACATTACCAGCGACGGTCTAGATGTGTTAGGTAAGGTTATATTACGATATAGGCGTATATAATGTGCCCACCGAGAAGTAGGGGCCGACCCGCCAGAAATGTTGGAAAATTCTACATCCGAAATGATAAGTTGCCTTAGGTTAGGATATATAACGTTATAGACGTATATAATGCCCGCACCGAGACATACGGGACGACACGACCGGGATTTTGTAAAACATTACCAGCGAGGGTCTAAATGGGTTAGGTTAGGTTATGTTACGATATAGACGTATATAATGTGCCCACCGAGAAGTAGGGGCCGACCCGCCAGGAATGTTGGAAAATACTACATCCGAGATGTTAGGTTCTCTTAGGTTAGGGTATATAACGTTATAGACGTATATAATGTCCCCACCGAGAAGTACGGGCCGACACGACCGGGATTTTGTAGAACATCACCAGCGAGGGTCTAGATGGGTTAGGTTAGGTTATATTACGATATAGACGAATATAATGTGCCCACCTAGAAGTAGGGGCCGACCCGCCAGGAATGTTGGAAAATACTACATCCGAGATGTTAGGTTCCCTTAGGTTAGGATATATAAATTTATAGACGTATATAATGTCCGCACCGAGACGTACGGGAAGACATGAACGGGATTCTGTGAAGCATTACCAGCGAGGGTCTAGGTGGGTTAGGTTAGGATATATTACGATATAGACCTATATAATGTGCCCACCGAGAAGTAGGGGCCGACCCGCCAGGAATGTTGGAAAATACTACATCCGAGATGCTAGGTTCCCTTAGGTTAGGATATATAAATTTATACACGTATATAATGTCCGCACCGAGGCGTACGGGAAGACATGAACGGGATTCTGTGAAACATTACCAGCGAGGGTCTAGGTGGGTTAGGTTAGGTTATATTACGATATAGAGGTATATAATGTGCCCACCGAGAAGTAGGGGCCGACCCGCCAGGAATGTTGGAAAATACTACATCCGAGATGTTAGGTTCCCTCAGGTTAGGATATATAAAATTATAGACGTATATGAGGTCCCCACGGAAAAGTACGGGCCGACACGACCGGGATTTTGTAAAACATTACCAGCGAGGGTCTAGATGGGTTAGGTTTGGTTATATTACGATATAGACCTATATAATGTGCCCACCTAGAAGTAGGGGCCGACCCGCCAGGAATGTTGGAAAATACTACATCCGAGATCTTAGGTTCTCTTAGGTTAGGTTATATAACGTTATAGACGTATATAATGTCCCCACCGAGAAGTACGGGCCGACACGACCGGGATTTTGTAGAACATTACCAGCGAGGGTCTAGATGGGTTAGGTTAGGTTATATTACGATATAGACGAATATAATGTGCCCACCTAGAAGTAGGGGCCGACCCGCCAGGAATGTTGGAAAATACTACATCCGAGATGTTAGGTTCCCTCAGGTTAGGCTATATAATGTTATAGACGTATATGACGTCCCCACGGAAAAGTACGGGCCGACACGACCGGGATTTTGTAAAACATTACCAGCGAGGGTCTAGGTGGGTTAGGTTAGGTTATATTACGATATAGACGTATATAATGTGCCCACCGAGAAGTAGGGGCCGACCCGCCAGGAATGTTGGAAGATACTACATCCGAGATGTTAGGTTCCCTCAGGTTAGGATATATAAAGTTATAGACATATATGAGGTCCCCACGGAAAAGTACGGGCCGACACGACCGGGATTCTGTAGAACATTACCAGCGAGGGTCTAGTTGGGTTAGGTTAGGTTATATTACGATATAGACGAATATAATGTGCCCACCTAGAAGTAGGGGCCGACCCGCCAGGAATGTTGGAAAATACTACATCCGAGATGTTAGGTTCTCTTAGGTTAGGTTATATAACGTTATAGACGTATATAATGTCCCCACCAAGAAGTACGGGCCGACACGACCGGGATTTTGTAAAACATTACCAGCGAGGGTCTAGATGGGTTCGGTTAGGTTATATTACGATATAGACGTATGTAATGTGCCCACCGAGAAGTAGGGGCCGACCCGCCAGGAATGTTGGAAAATACTACATCCGAGATGTTAGGTTCCCTTAGGTTAGGATATATAAATTTATAGACGTATATAATGTCCGCACCGAGACGTACGGGAAGACATGAACGGGATTCTGTGAAGCGTTACCAGCGAGGGTCTAGGTGGGTTAGGTTAGGTTATATTACGATATAGACCTATATAATGTGCCCACCGAGAAGTAGGGCCCGACCCGCCAGAAATGTTGGAAAATTCTACATCCGAGATGTTAAGTTGCCTTAGGTTAGGATATATAACGTTATAGACGTATATAATGTCCGCACCGAGACGTACGGGACGACACGAACGGGATTCTGTAACACATTCCCAGCTAGGGGCTAGGTGTGTTAGGTTAGGTTATATTACGATATAGACGTATATAATGTGCCCACCGAGAAGTAGGGGTCGACCCGCCAGGAATGTTGTAAAATACTACATCCGAGATGTTAGGTTCTCTTAGGTTAGGTTATATAACGTTATAGACGTATATAATGTCCCCACCAAGAAGTACGGGCCGACACGACCGGGATTTTGTAAAACATTACCAGCGAGGGTCTAGATGGGTTCGGTTAGGTTATATTACGATATAGACGTATGTAATGTGCCCACCGAGAAGTAGGGGCCGACCCGCCAGGAATGTTGGAAAATACTACATCCGAGATGTTAGGTTCCCTTAGGTTAGGATATATAAATTTATAGACGTATATAATGTCCGCACCGAGACGTACGGGAAGACATGAACGGGATTCTGTGAAGCATTACCAGCGAGGGTCTAGGTGGGTTAGGTTAGGTTATATTACGATATAGACCTATATAATGTGCCCACCGAGAAGTAGGGCCCGACCCGCCAGAAATGTTGGAAAATTCTACATCCGAGATGTTAAGTTGCCTTAGGTTAGGATATATAACGTTATAGACGTATATAATGTCCGCACCGAGACGTACGGGACGACACGAACGGGATTCTGTAACACATTCCCAGCTAGGGGCTAGGTGTGTTAGGTTAGGTTATATTACGATATAGACGTATATAATGTGCCCACCGAGAAGTAGGGGTCGACCCGCCAGGAATGTTGTAAAATACTACATCCGAGATGTTAGGTTCCCTTAGGTTAGGATATATAATGTTATAGACGTATATACTGTACCCACGGCAAAGTACGGGCCGTCACGACCGGAATTTTGTAAAACATTACCAGCGAGGGTCTAGATGGGTTAGGTCAGGTTATATTACAATATAGACGTATATAATGTGCCCACCTAGAAGTAGGGGCCGACCCGCCAGGAATGTTGGAAAATACTACATCCGAGATGTTATGTTCTCTTAGGTTAGGTTATATTACGTTATAGACGTATATAATGTCCCCACCGACAAGTACGGGCCGACACGACCGCGATTTTGTAAAACATTACCAGCGAGGGTCTAGATGGGTTAGGTTAGGTTATATTACGATAGAGACGTATATAATGTGCCCACCTAGAAGTAGGGGCCGACCCGCCAGGAATGTTGGAAAATACTACATCCGAGATGTTAGGTTCCCTTAGGTTAGGATATATAAATTTATAGACGTATATAATGTCCGCACCTAGACGTACGGGAAGACATGAACGGGATTCTGTGAAACATTACCAGCGAGGGTCTAGGTGGGTTAGGTTAGGTTATATTACGATATAGACGTATATAATGTCCCCACCGAGAAGTAGGAGCCGACCCGCCAGGAATGTTGGAAAATACTACATCCGAGATGTTAGGTTCCCTTAGGTTAGGATATATAACGTTATAAACGTATATAATGTCCCCACCGAGAAGTACGGGCAGACACGACCGGGATTTTGTAAAACATTACCAGCGACGGTCTAGATGTGTTAGGTAAGGTTATATTACGATATAGACGTATATAATGTGCCCACCGAGAAGTAGGGGCCGACCCGCCAGAAATGTTGGAAAATTCTACATCCGAAATGATAAGTTGCCTTAGGTTAGGATATATAACGTTATAGACGTATATAATGCCCGCACCGAGACATACGGGACGACACGACCGGGATTTTGTAGAACATTACCAGCGAGGTTCTAGATGGGTTAGGTTAGGTTATATAACGATATAGGCGTATATAATGTCCCCACGGAAAAGTACGGGCCGACACGACCGGGATTTTGTAAAACATTACCAGCGAGGGTCTAAATGGGTTAGGTTAGGTTATGTTACGATATAGACGTATATAATGTGCCCACCGAGAAGTAGGGGCCGACCCGCCAGGAATGTTGGAAAATACTACATCCGAGATGTTAGGTTCTCTTAGGTTAGTGTATATAACGTTATAGACGTATATAATGTCCCCACCGAGAAGTACGGGCCGACACGACCGGGATTTTGTAGAACATCACCAGCGAGGGTCTAGATGGGTTAGGTTAGGTTATATTACGATATAGACGAATATAATGTGCCCACCTAGAAGTAGGGGCCGACCCGCCAGGATTGTTGGAAAATACTACATCCGAGATGTTAGGTTCTCTTAGGTTAGGGTATATAAAGTTATAGACGTATATAATGTCCCCACCGAGAAGTACGGGCCGACACGACCGGGATTTTGTAAAACATTACCAGCGAGGGTCTAGATGGGTTCGGTTAGGTTATATTACGATATAGACGTATGTAATGTGTCAACCGAGAAGTAGGGGCCGACCCGCCAGGAATGTTGGAAAATACTACATCCGAGATGTTAGGTTCCCTTAGGTTAGGATATATAAATTTATAGACGTATATAATGTCCGCACCGAGACGTACGGGAAGACATGAACGGGATTCTGTGAAGCATTACCAGCGAGGGTCTAGGTGGGTTAGGTTAGGTTATATTACGATATAGACCTATATAATGTGCCCACCGAGAAGTAGGGGCCGACCCGCCAGGAATGTTGGAAAATACTACATCCGAGATGTTAGGTTCCCTTAGGTTAGGATATATAAATTTATACACGTATATAATGTCCGCACCGAGGCGTACGGGAAGACATGAACGGGATTCTGTGAAACATTACCAGCGAGGGTCTAGGTGGGTTAGGTTAGGTTATATTACGATATAGAGGTATATAATGTGCCCACCGAGAAGTAGGGGCCGACCCGCCAGGAATGTTGGAAAATACTACATCCGAGATGTTAGGTTCCCTTAGGTTAGGATATATAACGTTATAAACGTATATAATGTCCCCACCGAGAAGTACGGGCAGACATGACCGGGATTTTGTAAAACATTACCAGCGACGGTCTAGATGTGTTAGGTAAGGTTATATTACGATATAGGCGTATATAATGTGCCCACCGAGAAGTAGGGGCCGACCCGCCAGAAATGTTGGAAAATTCTACATCCGAAATGATAAGTTGCCTTAGGTTAGGATATATAACGTTATAGACGTATATAATGCCCGCACCGAGACATACGGGACGACACGACCGGGATTTTGTAAAACATTACCAGCGAGGGTCTAAATGGGTTAGGTTAGGTTATGTTACGATATAGACGTATATAATGTGCCCACCGAGAAGTAGGGGCCGACCCGCCAGGAATGTTGGAAAATACTACATCCGAGATGTTAGGTTCTCTTAGGTTAGGGTATATAACGTTATAGACGTATATAATGTCCCCACCGAGAAGTACGGGCCGACACGACCGGGATTTTGTAGAACATCACCAGCGAGGGTCTAGATGGGTTAGGTTAGGTTATATTACGATATAGACGAATATAATGTGCCCACCTAGAAGTAGGGGCCGACCCGCCAGGAATGTTGGAAAATACTACATCCGAGATGTTAGGTTCCCTTAGGTTAGGATATATAAATTTATAGACGTATATAATGTCCGCACCGAGACGTACGGGAAGACATGAACGGGATTCTGTGAAGCATTACCAGCGAGGGTCTAGGTGGGTTAGGTTAGGATATATTACGATATAGACCTATATAATGTGCCCACCGAGAAGTAGGGGCCGACCCGCCAGGAATGTTGGAAAATACTACATCCGAGATGCTAGGTTCCCTTAGGTTAGGATATATAAATTTATACACGTATATAATGTCCGCACCGAGGCGTACGGGAAGACATGAACGGGATTCTGTGAAACATTACCAGCGAGGGTCTAGGTGGGTTAGGTTAGGTTATATTACGATATAGAGGTATATAATGTGCCCACCGAGAAGTAGGGGCCGACCCGCCAGGAATGTTGGAAAATACTACATCCGAGATGTTAGGTTCCCTCAGGTTAGGATATATAAAATTATAGACGTATATGAGGTCCCCACGGAAAAGTACGGGCCGACACGACCGGGATTTTGTAAAACATTACCAGCGAGGGTCTAGATGGGTTAGGTTTGGTTATATTACGATATAGACCTATATAATGTGCCCACCTAGAAGTAGGGGCCGACCCGCCAGGAATGTTGGAAAATACTACATCCGAGATCTTAGGTTCTCTTAGGTTAGGTTATATAACGTTATAGACGTATATAATGTCCCCACCGAGAAGTACGGGCCGACACGACCGGGATTTTGTAGAACATTACCAGCGAGGGTCTAGATGGGTTAGGTTAGGTTATATTACGAGATAGACGAATATAATGTGCCCACCTAGAAGTAGGGGCCGACCCGCCAGGAATGTTGGAAAATACTACATCCGAGATGTTAGGTTCCCTCAGGTTAGGCTATATAATGTTATAGACGTATATGACGTCCCCACGGAAAAGTACGGGCCGACACGACCGGGATTTTGTAAAACATTACCAGCGAGGGTCTAGGTGGGTTAGGTTAGGTTATATTACGATATAGACGTATATAATGTGCCCACCGAGAAGTAGGGGCCGACCCGCCAGGAATGTTGGAAGATACTGCATCCGAGATGTTAGGTTCCCTCAGGTTAGGATATATAAAGTTATAGACATATATGAGGTCCCCACGGAAAAGTACGGGCCGACACGACCGGGATTTTGTAGAACATTACCAGCGAGGGTCTAGATGGGTTAGGTTAGGTTATATTACGATATAGACGAATATAATGTGCCCACCTAGAAGTAGGGGCCGACCCGCCAGGAATGTTGGAAAATACTACATCCGAGATGTTAGGTTCTCTTAGGTTAGGTTATATAACGTTATAGACGTATATCAGGTCCCCACGGAAAAGTACGGGCCGACACGACCGGGATTCTGTAGAACATTACCAGCGAGGGTCTAGTTGGGTTAGGTTAGGTTATATTACGATATAGACGAATATAATGTGCCCACCTAGAAGTAGGGGCCGACCCGCCAGGAATGTTGGAAAATACTACATCCGAGATGTTAGGTTCTCTTAGGTTAGGTTATATAACGTTATAGACGTATATAATGTCCCCACCAAGAAGTACGGGCCGACACGACCGGGATTTTGTAAAACATTACCAGCGAGGGTCTAGATGGGTTCGGTTAGGTTATATTACGATATAGACGTATGTAATGTGCCCACCGAGAAGTAGGGGCCGACCCGCCAGGAATGTTGGAAAATACTACATCCGAGATGTTAGGTTCCCTTAGGTTAGGATATATAAATTTATAGACGTATATAATGTCCGCACCGAGACGTACGGGAAGACATGAACGGGATTCTGTGAAGCGTTACCAGCGAGGGTCTAGGTGGGTTAGGTTAGGTTATATTACGATATAGACCTATATAATGTGCCCACCGAGAAGTAGGGCCCGACCCGCCAGAAATGTTGGAAAATTCTACATCCGAGATGTTAAGTTGCCTTAGGTTAGGATATATAACGTTATAGACGTATATAATGTCCGCACCGAGACGTACGGGACGACACGAACGGGATTCTGTAACACATTCCCAGCTAGGGGCTAGGTGTGTTAGGTTAGGTTATATTACGATATAGACGTATATAATGTGCCCACCGAGAAGTAGGGGTCGACCCGCCAGGAATGTTGTAAAATACTACATCCGAGATGTTAGGTTCTCTTAGGTTAGGTTATATAACGTTATAGACGTATATAATGTCCCCACCAAGAAGTACGGGCCGACACGACCGGGATTTTGTAAAACATTACCAGCGAGGGTCTAGATGGGTTCGGTTAGGTTATATTACGATATAGACGTATGTAATGTGCCCACCGAGAAGTAGGGGCCGACCCGCCAGGAATGTTGGAAAATACTACATCCGAGATGTTAGGTTCCCTTAGGTTAGGATATATAAATTTATAGACGTATATAATGTCCGCACCGAGACGTACGGGAAGACATGAACGGGATTCTGTGAAGCATTACCAGCGAGGGTCTAGGTGGGTTAGGTTAGGTTATATTACGATATAGACCTATATAATGTGCCCACCGAGAAGTAGGGCCCGACCCGCCAGAAATGTTGGAAAATTCTACATCCGAGATGTTAAGTTGCCTTAGGTTAGGATATATAACGTTATAGACGTATATAATGTCCGCACCGAGACGTACGGGACGACACGAACGGGATTCTGTAACACATTCCCAGCTAGGGGCTAGGTGTGTTAGGTTAGGTTATATTACGATATAGACGTATATAATGTGCCCACCGAGAAGTAGGGGTCGACCCGCCAGGAATGTTGTAAAATACTACATCCGAGATGTTAGGTTCCCTTAGGTTAGGATATATAATGTTATAGACGTATATACTGTACCCACGGCAAAGTACGGGCCGACACGACCGGAATTTTGTAAAACATTACCAGCGAGGGTCTAGATGGGTTAGGTCAGGTTATATTACAATATAGACGTATATAATGTGCCCACCTAGAAGTAGGGGCCGACCCGCCAGGAATGTTGGAAAATACTACATCCGAGATGTTATGTTCTCTTAGGTTAGGTTATATTACGTTATAGACGTATATAATGTCCCCACCGACAAGTACGGGCCGACACGACCGCGATTTTGTAAAACATTACCAGCGAGGGTCTAGATGGGTTAGGTTAGGTTATATTACGATAGAGACGTATATAATGTGCCCACCTAGAAGTAGGGGCCGACCCGCCAGGAATGTTGGAAAATACTACATCCGAGATGTTAGGTTCCCTTAGGTTAGGATATATAAATTTATAGACGTATATAATGTCCGCACCTAGACGTACGGGAAGACATGAACGGGATTCTGTGAAACATTACCAGCGAGGGTCTAGGTGGGTTAGGTTAGGTTATATTACGATATAGACGTATATAATGTCCCCACCGAGAAGTAGGAGCCGACCCGCCAGGAATGTTGGAAAATACTACATCCGAGATGTTAGGTTCCCTTAGGTTAGGATATATAACGTTATAAACGTATATAATGTCCCCACCGAGAAGTACGGGCAGACACGACCGGGATTTTGTAAAACATTACCAGCGACGGTCTAGATGTGTTAGGTAAGGTTATATTACGATATAGACGTATATAATGTGCCCACCGAGAAGTAGGGGCCGACCCGCCAGAAATGTTGGAAAATTCTACATCCGAAATGATAAGTTGCCTTAGGTTAGGATATATAACGTTATAGACGTATATAATGCCCGCACCGAGACATACGGGACGACACGACCGGGATTTTGTAGAACATTACCAGCGAGGTTCTAGATGGGTTAGGTTAGGTTATATAACGATATAGGCGTATATAATGTCCCCACGGAAAAGTACGGGCCGACACGACCGGGATTTTGTAAAACATTACCAGCGAGGGTCTAAATGGGTTAGGTTAGGTTATGTTACGATATAGACGTATATAATGTGCCCACCGAGAAGTAGGGGCCGACCCGCCAGGAATGTTGGAAAATACTACATCCGAGATGTTAGGTTCTCTTAGGTTAGTGTATATAACGTTATAGACGTATATAATGTCCCCACCGAGAAGTACGGGCCGACACGACCGGGATTTTGTAGAACATCACCAGCGAGGGTCTAGATGGGTTAGGTTAGGTTATATTACGATATAGACGAATATAATGTGCCCACCTAGAAGTAGGGGCCGACCCGCCAGGATTGTTGGAAAATACTACATCCGAGATGTTAGGTTCTCTTAGGTTAGGGTATATAAAGTTATAGACGTATATAATGTCCCCACCGAGAAGTACGGGCCGACACGACCGGGATTTTGTAAAACATTACCAGCGAGGGTCTAGATGGGTTCGGTTAGGTTATATTACGATATAGACGTATGTAATGTGTCAACCGAGAAGTAGGGGCCGACCCGCCAGGAATGTTGGAAAATACTACATCCGAGATGTTAGGTTCCCTTAGGTTAGGATATATAAATTTATAGACGTATATAATGTCCGCACCGAGACGTACGGGAAGACATGAACGGGATTCTGTGAAGCATTACCAGCGAGGGTCTAGGTGGGTTAGGTTAGGTTATATTACGATATAGACCTATATAATGTGCCCACCGAGAAGTAGGGGCCGACCCGCCAGGAATGTTGGAAAATGCTACATCCGAGATGTTAGGTTCCCTTAGGTTAGGATATATAAATTTATACACGTATATAATGTCCGCACCGAGGCGTACGGGAAGACATGAACGGGATTCTGTGAAACATTACCAGCGAGGGTCTAGGTGGGTTAGGTTAGGTTATATTACGATATAGAGGTATATAATGTGCCCACCGAGAAGTAGGGGCCGACCCGCCAGGAATGTTGGAAAATACTACATCCGAGATGTTAGGTTCCCTTAGGTTAGGATATATAACGTTATAAACGTATATAATGTCCCCACCGAGAAGTACGGGCAGACATGACCGGGATTTTGTAAAACATTACCAGCGACGGTCTAGATGTGTTAGGTAAGGTTATATTACGATATAGGCGTATATAATGTGCCCACCGAGAAGTAGGGGCCGACCCGCCAGAAATGTTGGAAAATTCTACATCCGAGATGTTATGTTCTCTTAGGTTAGGTTATATTACGTTATAGACGTATATAATGTCCCCACCGACAAGTACGGGCCGACACGACCGCGATTTTGTAAAACATTACCAGCGAGGGTCTAGATGGGTTAGGTTAGGTTATATTACGATAGAGACGTATATAATGTGCCCACCTAGAAGTAGGGGCCGACCCGCCAGGAATGTTGGAAAATACTACATCCGAGATGTTAGGTTCCCTTAGGTTAGGATATATAAATTTATAGACGTATATAATGTCCCCACCGAGAAGTACGGGAAGACATGAACGGGATTCTGTGAAACATTACGAGCGAGTGTCTAGGTGGGTTAGGTTAGGTTATATTACGTTATAGACGTATATAATGTTCCCACCGAGAAGTAGGAACCGACCCGCCAGAAATGTTGGAAAATTCTACATCCGAGATGTTAAGTTGCCTTAGGTTAGGATATATAACGTCATAGACGTATATAATGTCCGCACCGAAACGTACGGGACGACACGACCGGGATTCTGTAAAACATTCCCAGCTAGGCGCTAGATGTGTTAGGTTAGGTTATATTACGTTATAGACGTATATAATGATCCCACCGAGAAGTAGGGGCCGACCCGCCAGGAATGTTCGAAAATACTACATCCGAGATGTTAGGTTCCCTTAGGTTAGGATATATAACGTTATAGACGTATATAATGTCCTCACCGAGATGTACGGGCTGACACGACCGGGATTTTGTAAAAATTACCAGCGAGGGTCTAGATGGGTTAGGTTAGGTTATATTACGATATAGACGTATATAATATGCCGACCGAGAAGTAGGGGCCGACCCGCCAGGAATGTTGGTAAATACTACATCCGAGATGATAGGTTCCCTTAGGTTAGGATATATAAATTTATAGACGTATATAATGTCCGCACCGAGACGTACGGGAAGACATGAACAGGATTGTGTGAAACATTACCAGCGAGGGTCTAGGTGGGTTAGGTTAGGTTATATTACGTTATAGACGAATATAATGTTCCCACCGAGAAGTAGGGGCCGACCCGCCAGAAATGTTGGAAAATTCTACAACAGAGATGTTAAGATGCCTTAGGTTAGGATATATAACGTTATAGACGTATATAATGTCCGCACCGAGAAGTACGGGCCGACACGACCGGGATTTTGTAAAACATTACCAGCGAGGGTCTAGATGGGTTCGGTTAGGTTATATTACGATATAGACGTATGTAATGTGCCCACCGAGAAGTGGGGCCGACCCGCCAGGAATGTTGGAAAATACTACGTCCGAGATGTTAGGTTCCCTTTGGTTAGGATATGTAAATTTATAGACGTATATAATGTCCGCACCGAGACGTACGGGAAGACATGAACGGGATTCTGTGAAGCATTACCAGCGAGGGTCTAGGTGGGTTAGGTTAGGTTATATTACGTTATAGACGTATATAATGTACCCACCGAGAAGTAGGGGCCGACCCGCCAGAAATGTTGGAAAATTCTACATCCGAGATGTTAAGTTGCCTTAGGTTAGGATATATAACGTTATAGACGTATATAATGTCCGCACCGAGACGTACGGGCCGACGCGACCGGGATTTTGTAAAACATTACCAGCGAGGTTCTAGATGGGTTAGGTTAGGTTATATTACGATATAGACGTATATAATGTGCCCACCTTGAAGTAGGGGCCGACCCGCCAGGAATGTTGGAAAACACTACATCCGAAATGTTAGGTTCTCTTAGGTTAGGGTATATAACGTTATAGACGTATATAATGTCCCCACTGAGAAGTACGGGCAGACACGACCGGCATTTTGTAAAACATTACCAGCGAGGGTCTAGATGGGTTCGGTTAGGTTATATTACGATATAGACGTATGTAATGTGCCCACCTAGAAGTAGGGGCCGACCCGCCAGGAATGTTGGAAAACACTACATCCCAGATGTTAGGTTCTCTTAGGTTAGGTTATATAACGTTATAGACGTATATAATGTCCTCACCGAGATGTACGGGCTGACACGACCGGGATTTTGTAAAAATTACCAGCGAGGGTCTAGATGGGTTAGGTTAGGTTATATTACGATATAGACGTATATAATATGCCGACCGAGAAGTAGGGGCCGACCCGCCAGGAATGTTGGTAAATACTACATCCGAGATGATAGGTTCCCTTAGGTTAGGATATATAAATTTATAGACGTATATAATGTCCGCACCGAGACGTACGGGAAGACATGAACAGGATTGTGTGAAACATTACCAGCGAGGGTCTAGGTGGGTTAGGTTAGGTTATATTACGTTATAGACGAATATAATGTTCCCACCGAGAAGTAGGGGCCGACCCGCCAGAAATGTTGGAAAATTCTACAACAGAGATGTTAAGATGCCTTAGGTTAGGATATATAACGTTATAGACGTATATAATGTCCGCACCGAGAAGTACGGGCCGACACGACCGGGATTTTGTAAAACATTACCAGCGAGGGTCTAGATGGGTTCGGTTAGGTTATATTACGATATAGACGTATGTAATGTGCCCACCGAGAAGTGGGGCCGACCCGCCAGGAATGTTGGAAAATACTACGTCCGAGATGTTAGGTTCCCTTTGGTTAGGATATGTAAATTTATAGACGTATATAATGTACGCACCGAGACGTACGGGAAGACATGAACGGGATTCTGTGAAGCATTACCAGCGAGGGTCTAGGTGGGTTAGGTTAGGTTATATTACGTTATAGACGTATATAATGTACCCACCGAGAAGTATGGGCCGACCCGCCAGAAATGTTGGAAAATTCTACATCCGAGATGTTAAGTTGCCTTAGGTTAGGATATATAACGTTATAGACGTATATAATGTCCGCACCGAGACGTACGGGCCGACGCGACCGGGATTTTGTAAAACATTACCAGCGAGGTTCTAGATGGGTTAGGTTAGGTTATATTACGATATAGACGTATATAATGTGCCCACCTTGAAGTAGGGGCCGACCCGCCAGGAATGTTGGAAAACACTACATCCGAAATGTTAGGTTCTCTTAGGTTAGGGTATATAACGTTATAGACGTATATAATGTCCTCACCGAGATGTACGGGCTGACACGACCGGGATTTTGTAAAAATTACCAGCGAGGGTCTAGATGGGTTAGGTTAGGTTATATTACGATATAGACGTATATAATATGCCGACCGAGAAGTAGGGGCCGACCCGCCAGGAATGTTGGTAAATACTACATCCGAGATGATAGGTTCCCTTAGGTTAGGATATATAAATTTATAGACGTATATAATGTCCGCACCGAGACGTACGGGAAGACATGAACAGGATTGTGTGAAACATTACCAGCGAGGGTCTAGGTGGGTTAGGTTAGGTTATATTACGTTATAGACGAATATAATGTTCCCACCGAGAAGTAGGGGCCGACCCGCCAGAAATGTTGGAAAATTCTACAACAGAGATGTTAAGATGCCTTAGGTTAGGATATATAACGTTATAGACGTATATAATGTCCGCACCGAGAAGTACGGGCCGACACGACCGGGATTTTGTAAAACATTACCAGCGAGGGTCTAGATGGGTTCGGTTAGGTTATATTACGATATAGACGTATGTAATGTGCCCACCGAGAAGTGGGGCCGACCCGCCAGGAATGTTGGAAAATACTACGTCCGAGATGTTAGGTTCCCTTTGGTTAGGATATGTAAATTTATAGACGTATATAATGTCCGCACCGAGACGTACGGGAAGACATGAACGGGATTCTGCGAAGCATTACCAGCGAGGGTCTAGGTGGGTTAGGTTAGGTTATATTACGTTATAGACGTATATAATGTACCCACCGAGAAGTAGGGGCCGACCCGCCAGAAATGTTGGAAAATTCTACATCCGAGATGTTAAGTTGCCTTAGGTTAGGATATATAACGTTATAGACGTATATAATGTCCGCACCGAGACGTACGGGCCGACGCGACCGGGATTTTGTAAAACATTACCAGCGAGGTTCTAGATGGGTTAGGTTAGGTTATATTACGATATAGACGTATATAATGTGCCCACCTTGAAGTAGGGGCCGACCCGCCAGGAATGTTGGAAAACACTACATCCGAAATGTTAGGTTCTCTTAGGTTAGGGTATATAACGTTATAGACGTATATAATGTCCCCACCGAGAAGTACGGGCCGACACGACCGGGATTTTGTAAAACATTACCAGCGAGGGTCTAGATGGGTTCGGTTAGGTTATATTACGATATAGACGTATGTAATGTGCCCACCGAGAAGTGGGGCCGACCCGCCAGGAATGTTGGAAAATACTACGTCCGAGATGTTAGGTTCCCTTTGGTTAGGATATGTAAATTTATAGACGTATATAATGTCCGCACCGAGACGTACGGGAAGGCATGAACGGGATTCTGTGAAGCATTACCAGCGAGGGTCTAGGTGGGTTAGGTTAGGTTATATTACGTTATAGACGTATATAATGTACCCACCGAGAAGTAGGGGCCGACCCGCCAGAAATGTTGGAAAATTCTACATCCGAGATGTTAAGTTGCCTTAGGTTAGGATATATAACGTTATAGACGTATATAATGTCCGCACCGAGACGTACGGGCCGACGCGACCGGGATTTTGTAAAACATTACCAGCGAGGTTCTAGATGGGTTAGGTTAGGTTATATTACGATATAGACGTATATAATGTGCCCACCTTGAAGTAGGGGCCGACCCGCCAGGAATGTTGGAAAACACTACATCCGAAATGTTAGGTTCTCTTAGGTTAGGGTATATAACGTTATAGACGTATATAATGTCCTCACCGAGATGTACGGGCTGACACGACCGGGATTTTGTAAAAATTACCAGCGAGGGTCTAGATGGGTTAGGTTAGGTTATATTACGATATAGACGTATATAATATGCCGACCGAGAAGTAGGGGCCGACCCGCCAGGAATGTTGGTAAATACTACATCCGAGATGATAGGTTCCCTTAGGTTAGGATATATAAATTTATAGACGTATATAATGTCCGCACCGAGACGTACGGGAAGACATGAACAGGATTGTGTGAAACATTACCAGCGAGGGTCTAGGTGGGTTAGGTTAGGTTATATTACGTTATAGACGAATATAATGTTCCCACCGAGAAGTAGGGGCCGACCCGCCAGAAATGTTGGAAAATTCTACAACAGAGATGTTAAGATGCCTTAGGTTAGGATATATAACGTTATAGACGTATATAATGTCCGCACCGAGAAGTACGGGCCGACACGACCGGGATTTTGTAAAACATTACCAGCGAGGGTCTAGATGGGTTCGGTTAGGTTATATTACGATATAGACGTATGTAATGTGCCCACCGAGAAGTGGGGCCGACCCGCCAGGAATGTTGGAAAATACTACGTCCGAGATGTTAGGTTCCCTTTGGTTAGGATATGTAAATTTATAGACGTATATAATGTCCGCACCGAGAAGTACGGGAAGACATGAACGGGATTCTGCGAAGCATTACCAGCGAGGGTCTAGGTGGGTTAGGTTAGGTTATATTACGTTATAGACGTATATAATGTACCCACCGAGAAGTTGGGGCCGACCCGCCAGAAATGTTGGAAAATTCTACATCCGAGATGTTAAGTTGCCTTAGGTTAGGATATATAACGTTATAGACGTATATAATGTCCGCACCGAGACGTACGGGCCGACGCGACCGGGATTTTGTAAAACATTACCAGCGAGGTTCTAGATGGGTTAGGTTAGGTTATATTACGATATAGACGTATATAATGTGCCCACCTTGAAGTAGGGGCCGACCCGCCAGGAATGTTGGAAAACACTACATCCGAAATGTTAGGTTCTCTTAGGTTAGGGTATATAACGTTATAGACGTATATAATGTCCCCACTGAGAAGTACGGGCAGACACGACCGGGATTTTGTAAAACATTACCAGCGAGGGTCTAGATGGGTTCGGTTAGGTTATATTACGATATAGACGTATGTAATGTGCCCACCTAGAAGTGGGGGCCGACCCGCCAGGAATGTTGGAAAACACTACATCCCAGATGTTAGGTTCTCTTAGGTTAGGTTATATAACGTTATAGACGTATATAATGTCCTCACCGAGATGTACGGGCTGACACGACCGGGATTTTGTAAAAATTACCAGCGAGGGTCTAGATGGGTTAGGTTAGGTTATATTACGATATAGACGTATATAATATGCCGACCGAGAAGTAGGGGCCGACCCGCCAGGAATGTTGGTAAATACTACATCCGAGATGATAGGTTCCCTTAGGTTAGGATATATAAATTTATAGACGTATATAATGTCCGCACCGAGACGTACGGGAAGACATGAACGGGATTCTGTGAAACATTACCAGCGAGGGTCTAGGTGGGTTACGTTAGGTTAGATTACGTTATAGATGTATATAATGTGCCCACCGAGAAGTAGGGGCCAACCCGCCGGGAATTTTGGAAAATACTACATCCGAGATGTTAGGTTCCCTTAGGTTAGGATATATAACGTTATAAACGTATATAATGTCCCCACCGAGAAGTACGGGCAGACACGACCGGGATTTTGTAAAACATTACCAGCGACGGTCTAAATGTGTTAGGTAAGGTTATATTACGATATAGACGAATATAATGTTCCCACCGAGAAGTAGGGGCCGACCCGGCAGAAATGTTGGAAAATTCTACATCAGAAATGTTAAGATGCCTTAGGTTAGGATATATAAAGTTATAGACGTATATAATGCCCGCACCAAGACGTACGTGACGACACGGCCGGGATTCTGTAAAACATTACCAGCGAGGGGCTAGATGGGTTAGGTTAGGTTATATTACGTTATAGACGTATATAGTGTTCCCACCGAGAAGTGGGGCCGACCCGCCAGGAATGTTGTGAAATACTACATTCTAGATGTTAGGTTGCCTTAGATTAGGGTATATAACGTTACAGATGCATACAATGTACCTACCGAGATGTACGGGACGACACGCCGGGATTCTGTAAATCATAATCACCGAGGGGCAAAATGGATTAGGTTAGGTTATAATACGATATAGACGTATATAATGTCCCCACCGAGAAGTAGGGGCCGTCACGCCTGGAATGTTGTAAAATACAACATTCGAGATGTTAGGCCGCCTTAGGTTAGGATATATAACTTCATAGACGTATATAATGTCCGCACCGAAAAGTACGGGCCGACACGACCGGGATTTTGTAAAACATTACCAGCGAGGGTCTAGATGGGTTAGGTTAGGTTATATTACGTTATAGACGTATATAATGTGCCCACCGAGAAGTAGGGGCCGAACCTCCAGGATTGTTGTACAATTCTATATCCGAGATGTTAGGTTCCCTTAGGTTAGGATATATAAAGTTATAGACGTATATAATGTCCGCACCGAGACGTACAGGAAGACACGACCGGGATTTTGTAAAACATTACCAGCGAGTGTCTAGATGGGTTCGGTTAGGTTATATTACGATATAGACGTATATAATGTGCCCACCGAGAAGTAGGAGCCGACCCGCCAGGAATGTTGGAAAATACTACATCCGAGATGTTAGGTTCCCTTAGGTTAGGATATATAAATTTATAGACATATATAATGTCCGCACCGAGACGTACGGGAAGACATGAACGGGATTCTGTGAAGCATTACCAGCGAGGGTCTAGGTGGGTTAGGTTAGGTTATATTACGATATAGACCTATATAATGTGCCCACCGAGAAGTAGGGGCCGACCCGCCAGGAATGTTGGAAAATACTACATCCGAGATGTTAGGTTCCCTTAGGTTAGGATATATAAATTTATACACGTATATAATGTCCGCACCGAGGCGTACGGGAAGACATGAACGGGATTCTGTGAAACATTACCAGCGAGGGTCTGGATGGGTTAGGTCAGGTTATATTACAATATAGACGTATATAATGTGCCCACCTAGAAGAAGGGGCCGACCCGCCAGGAATGTTGGAAAATACTACATCCGAGATGTTATGTTCTCTTAGGTTAGGTTATATTACGTTATAGACGTATATAATGTCCCCACCGACAAGTACGGGCCGACACGACCGCAATTTTGTAAAACATTACCAGCGAGGGTCTAGATGGGTTAGGTTAGTTTATATTACGATATAGACGTATATAATGTGCCCACCGAGAAGTAGGAGCCGACCCGCCAGGAATGTTGGAAAATACTACATCCGAGATGTTAGGTTCCCTTAGGTTAGGATATATAAATTTATAGACGTATATATTGTCCGCACCTAGACGTACGGGAAGACATGAACGGGATTCTGTGAAACATTACCAGCGAGGGTCTAGATGGGTTAGGTTAGGTTATATTACGATATAGACGAATATAATGTGCCCACCTAGAAGTAGGGGCCGACCCGCCAGGAATGTTGGAAAATACTACATCCGAGATGTTAGGTTCCCTTAGGTTAGGATATATAAATTTATAGACGTATATAATGTCCCCACCGAGAAGTACGGGAAGACATGAACGGGATTCTGTGAAACATTACGAGCGAGTGTCTAGGTGGGTTAGGTTAGGTTATATTACGTTATAGACGTATATAATGTTCCCACCGAGAAGTAGAAACCGACCCGCCAGAAATGTTGGAAAATTCTACATCCGAGATGTTAAGTTGCCTTAGGTTAGGATATATAACGTCATAGACGTATATAATGTCCGCACCGAAACGTACGGGACGACACGACCGGGATTCTGTAAAACATTCCCAGCTAGGCGCTAGATGTGTTAGGTTAGGTTATATTACGTTATAGACGTATATAATGATCCCACCGAGAAGTAGGGGCCGACCCGCCAGGAATGTTCGAAAATACTACATCCGAGATGTTAGGTTCCCTTAGGTTAGGATATATAACGTTATAGACGTATATAATGTCCTCACCGAGATGTACGGGCTGACACGACCGGGATTTTGTAAAAATTACCAGCGAGGGTCTAGATGGGTTAGGTTAGGTTATATTACGATATAGACGTATATAATATGCCGACCGAGAAGTAGGGGCCGACCCGCCAGGAATGTTGGTAAATACTACATCCGAGATGATAGGTTCCCTTAGGTTAGGATATATAAATTTATAGACGTATATAATGTCCGCACCGAGACGTACGGGAAGACATGAACAGGATTGTGTGAAACATTACCAGCGAGGGTCTAGGTGGGTTAGGTTAGGTTATATTACGTTATAGACGAATATAATGTTCCCACCGAGAAGTAGGGGCCGACCCGCCAGAAATGTTGGAAAATTCTACAACAGAGATGTTAAGATGCCTTAGCTTAGGATATATAACGTTATAGACGTATATAATGTCCGCACTGAGAAGTACGGGCCGACACGACCGGGATTTTGTAAAACATTACCAGCGAGGGTCTGGATGGGTTCGGTTAGGTTATATTACGATATAGACGTATGTAATGTGCCCACCGAGAAGTGGGGCCGACCCGCCAGGAATGTTGGAAAATACTACGTCCGAGATGTTAGGTTCCCTTTGGTTAGGATATGTAAATTTATAGACGTATATAATGTCCGCACCGAGACGTACGGGAAGACATGAACGGGATTCTGTGAAGCATTACCAGCGAGGGTCTAGGTGGGTTAGGTTAGGTTATATTACGTTATAGACGTATATAATGTACCCACCGAGAAGTAGGGGCCGACCCGCCAGAAATGTTGGAAAATTCTACATCCGAGATGTTAAGTTGCCTTAGGTTAGGATATATAACGTTATAGACGTATATAATGTCCGCACCGAGACGTACGGGCCGACGCGACCGGGATTTTGTAAAACATTACCAGCGAGGTTCTAGATGGGTTAGGTTAGGTTATATTACGATATAGACGTATATAATGTGCCCACCTTGAAGTAGGGGCCGACCCGCCAGGAATGTTGGAAAACACTACATCCGAAATGTTAGGTTCTCTTAGGTTAGGGTATATAACGTTATAGACGTATATAATGTCCCCACTGAGAAGTACGGGCAGACACGACCGGGATTTTGTAAAACATTACCAGCGAGGGTCTAGATGGGTTCGGTTAGGTTATATTACGATATAGACGTATGTAATGTGCCCACCTAGAAGTAGGGGCCGACCCGCCAGGAATGTTGGAGAACACTACATCCCAGATGTTAGGTTCTCTTAGGTTAGGTTATATAACGTTATAGACGTATATAATGTCCTCACCGAGATGTACGGGCTGACACGACCGGGATTTTGTAAAAATTGCCAGCGAGGGTCTAGATGGGTTAGGTTAGGTTATATTACGATATAGACGTATATAATATGCCGAACGAGAAGTAGGGGCCGACCCGCCAGGAATGTTGGTAAATACTACATCCGAGATGATAGGTTCCCTTAGGTTAGGATATATAAATTTATAGACGTATATAATGTCCGCACCGAGACGTACGGGAAGACATGAACAGGATTGTGTGAAACATTACCAGCGAGGGTCTAGGTGGGTTAGGTTAGGTTACATTACGTTATAGACGAATATAATGTTCCCACCGAGAAGTAGGGGCCGACCCGCCAGAAATGTTGGAAAATTCTACAACAGAGATGTTAAGATGCCTTAGGTTAGGATATATAACGTTATAGACGTATATAATGTCCGCACCGAGAAGTACGGGCCGACACGACCGGGATTTTGTAAAACATTACCAGCGAGGGTCTAGATGGGTTCGGTTAGGTTATATTACGATATAGACATATGTAATGTGCCCACCGAGAAGTGGGGCCGACCCGCCAGGAATGTTGGAAAATACTACGTCCGAGATGTTAGGTTCCCTTTGGTTAGGATATGTAAATTTATAGACGTATATAATGTCCGCACCGAGACGTACGGGAAGACATGAACGGGATTCTGTGAAGCATTACCAGCGAGGGTCTAGGTGGGTTAGGTTAGGTTATATTACGTTATAGATGTATATAATGTACCCACCGAGAAGTAGGGGCCGACCCGCCAGAAATGTTGGAAAATTCTACATCCGAGATGTTAAGTTGCCTTAGGTTAGGATATATAACGTTATAGACGTATATAATGTCCGCACCGAGACGTACGGGCCGACGCGACTGGGATTTTGTAAAACATTACCAGCGAGGTTCTAGATGGGTTAGGTTAGGTTATATTACGATATAGACGTATATAATGTGCCCACCTTGAAGTAGGGGCCGACCCGCCAGGAATGTTGGAAAACACTACATCCGAAATGTTAGGTTCTCTTAGGTTAGGGTATATAACGTTATAGACGTATATAATGTCCCCACTGAGAAGTACGGGCAGACACGACCGGGATTTTGTAAAACATTACCAGCGAGGGTCTAGATGGGTTCGGTTAGGTTATATTACGATATAGACGTATGTAATGTGCCCACCTAGAAGTAGGGGCCGACCCGCCAGGAATGTTGGAAAACACTACATCCCAGATGTTAGGTTCTCTTAGGTTAGGTTATATAACGTTATAGATGTATATAATTTCCCCACCGAAAAGTACGGGCCGACACGACCGCGATTTTGTAAAACATTACCAGCGAGGGTCTAGATGGGTTAGGTTAGGTTATATTACGATATAGACGTATATAATGTGCCCACCGAGAAGTAGGGGCCGACCCGCCAGGAATGTTGTGAAATACTACATTCTAGATGTTAGGTTGCCTTAGATTAGGGTATATAACGTTACAGATGCATACAATGTACCTACCGAGACGTACGGGACGACACGCCGGGATTCTGTAAATCATAATCACCGAGGGGCAAAATGGATTAGGTTAGGTTATAATACGATATAGACGTATATAATGTCCCCACCGAGAAGTAGGGGCCGTCACGCCTGGAATGTTGTAAAATACAACATTCGAGATGTTAGGCCGCCTTAGGTTAGGATATATAACTTCATAGACGTATATAATGTCCGCACCGAGAAGTACGGGCCGACACGACCGGGATTTTGTAAAACATTACCAGCGAGGGTCTAGATGGGTTAGGTTAGGTTATATTACGATATAGACGTATATAATGTGCCCACCGAGAAGTAGGGGCCGGCCCGCCAGGAATGTTGGAAAATACTACATCCGATATGTTAAGTTGCCTTAGGTCAGGATATATAACGTTATAGACGTATATAATATCCGCACCGAGACGTACGGGACGAAACGAACGGGATTCTGTAAAACATTCCCAGCTAGGGGCTAGATGTGTTACGTTAGGTTATATTACATTATAGACATATATAATGATCCCACCGAGAATTGGCGCCGACCCGCCAGGAATGTTGTGAAATACTACATCGGGAGAGGTTAGGTTCCCTTAGGTTAGGATATATAAAATTATAGACGTACATAATGTCCGCACCGAGACGTAAGGGAAGACATGAACGGGATTCTGTGAAACATTACCAGCGAGGGTCTAGGTGGGTTAGGTTAGGTTATATTACGATATAGACGTATATAATGTCCCCACCGAGAAGTAGGGGCCGACCCGCCAGGAATGTTGGAAAATACTACATCCGCGATGTTATGTTCACTTAGGTTAGGATATATAACGTTATAGACGTATATAATGTCCTCACCGAGAAGTACGGTCCGACACGACCGGGACATGTAAAACATTACCAGCGAGGGTCTAGATGGGTTAGGTTAGGTTATATTACGATATAGACGTATATAATGTGCCCACCTAGAAGTAGGGGCCGACCCGCCAGGAATGTTGGAAAATTCTACATCCGAGATGTTAGGTTCCCTTAGGTTAGGATATATAAATTTATAGACGTATATAATGTCCGCACCGAGACGTCCGGGAAGACATGAACGGGATTCTGTGAAACATTACCAGCGAGGGTCTAGGTGGGTTAGGTTAGGTTATATTACGTTATAGACGTATATAATGTTCCCACCGAGAATTAGGGGCCGACCCGCCAGAAATGTTGGAAAATACTACATCCGAGATATTAGGTTCTCTTAGGTTAGGGTATATAACGTTATAGACGTATATAATGTCCCCACCGAGAAGTACGGGCCGACACGACCGGGATTTTGTAAAACATTACCAGCGAGGGTCTAGATGGGTTAGGTTAGGTTATATTACGATATAGACGTATATAATGTGCCCACCGAGAAGTAGGGGCCCACCCGCCAGAAATGTTGGAAAATTCTACATCCGAGATGTTAAGTTGCCTTAGGTCAGGATATATAACGTTATAGACGTATATAATATCCGCACCGAGACGTACGGGACGACACGAACGGGATTCTGTAAAACATTCCCAGCTAGGGGCTAGATGTGTTACGTTAGGTTATATTACATTATAGACATATATAATGATCCCACCGAGAATTGGCGCCGACCCGCCAGGAATGTTGTGAAATACTACATCCGAGATGTTAGGTTCCCTTAGGTTAGGATATATAACGTTATAGACGTATATAATGTCCTCACCGAGATGTACGGGCCGACACGACCGGGATTTTGAAAAACATTACTAACGAGGGTCTAGATGGGTTAGGTTAGGTTATATTACGATATAGACGTATATAATGTGCCCACCGAGAAGTAGGGGCCGACCCGCCAGGAATGTTGGAAAATACTACATCCGAGATGTTAGGTTCACTTAGGTTAGGATATATAACGTTATAGAGGTATATAATGTCCTCACCGAGATGTACGGTCCGACACGACCGGGATTTTGTAAAACATTACCAGCGAGGGTCTAGATGGGTTAGGTCAGGTTATATTACGATATAGACGTATATAATGTGCCCACCAAGAAGTAGGGGCCGACCCGCCAGGAATGTTGGAAAATACTACATCCGAGATGTTAGGTTCCCTCAGGTTAGGATATATAACGTTATAGATGTATATGAGGTCCCCACGGAAAAGTACGGGCCGACACGACCGGGATTTTGTAAAACATACCAGCGAGGGTCTAGATGGGTTAGGTTAGGGTATATTACGATATAGACGTATATAATGTGCCCACCTAGAAGTAGGGGCCGACCCGCCAGGAATGTTGGAAAATACTACATCCGAGATGTTAGGTTCCCTCAGGTTAGGATATATAACGTTATAGTCGTATATAATGTCCGCAACGAGACGTACGTGCCGACACGACCGGGATTTTGTAAAACATTACCAGCGAGGGTCTAGATGGGTTAGGTTAGGTTATATTACGATATAGACGTATATAATGTGCCCACCGAGAAGTAGGGGCCCACCCGCCAGAAATGTTGGAAAATTCTACATCCGAGATGTTAAGTTGCCTTAGGTCAGGATATATAACGTTATAGACGTATATAATATCCGCACCGAGACGTACGGGACGACACGAACGGGATTCTGTAAAACATTCCCAGCTCGGGGCTAGATGTGTTACGTTAGGCTATATTACATTATAGACATATATAATGATCCCACCGAGAATTGGCGCCGCCCCGCCAGGAATGTTGTGAAATACTACATCCGAGATGTTAGGTTCCCTTAGGTTAGGATATATAAATTTATAGACGTATATAATGTCCGCACCGAGACGTCCGGGAAGACATGAACGGGATTCTGTGAAACATTACCAGCGAGGGTCTAGGTGGGTTAGGTTAGGTTATATTACGATATAGACGTATATAATGTGCCCACCGAGAAGTAGGGGCCGACCCGCCAGGTATGTTGAAAAATACTACATCCGAGATGTTAGGTTCCCTTAGGTTAGGATATATAAATTTATAGACGTATATAATGTCCGCACCGAGACGTCCGGGAAGACATGAACGGGATTCTGTGAAACATTACCAGCGAGGGTCTAGGTGGGTTAGGTTAGGTTATATTACGTTATAGACGTATATAATGTTCCCACCGAGAAGTAGGGGCCGACCCGCCAGGTATGTTGAAAAATACTACATCCGAGATGTTAGATTCCCTTAGGTTAGGATATATAACGTTATAGACTTATATAATGTCCTCACCGAGAAGTACGGGCCGACACGACCGGGATTTTGTGTAACATTACCAGCGAGGGTCTAGATGGATTCGGTTAGGTTATTTTACGATATAGACGTATGTAATGTGCCCACCGAGAAGTAGGGGCCGACCCGCCAGGAATGTTGGAAAATACTACATCCGAGATGTTATGTTCCCTTAGGTTAGGATATATAAATTTATAGATGTATATAATGTCCGCACCGAGACGAACGGGAAGACATGAACGGGATTCTGTGAAGCATTACCAGCGAGGGTCTAGGTGGGTTAGGTTAGGTTATATTACGTTATAGACGTATATAATGTTCCCACCGAGAATTAGGGGCCGACCCGCCAGAAATGTTGGAAAATACTACATCCGAGATGTTAGGTTCTCTTAGGTTAGGGTATATAACGTTATAGACGTATATAATGTCCCCACCGAGAAGTACGGGCCGACACGACACGGATTTTGTAAAACATTACCAGCGAGGGTCTAGATGGGTTAGGTCAGGTTATATTACGATATAGACGTATATAAAGTGCCCACCGAGACGTAGGGGCCGACCCGCCAGGAATGTTGGAAAATACTACATCCGAGATGTTAGGTTCCCTTAGGTTAGGATATATAACGTTATAGACTTATATAATGTCCTCACCGAGATGTACGGGCCGACACGTCCGGGATTTTGTAAAACATTACCAACGAGGGTCTAGATGGGTTAGGTTAGGTTATATTACGATATAGACGTATATAATGTGCCCACCGAGAAGTAGGGGCCCACCCGCCAGAAATGTTGGAAAATTCTACATCCGAGATGTTAAGTTGCCTTAGGTCAGGATATATAACGTTATAGACGTATATAATATCCGCACCGAGACGTACGGGACGACACGAACGGGATTCTGTAAAACATTCCCAGCTAGGGGCTAGATGTGTTACGTTAGGTTATATTACATTATAGACATATATAATGATCCCACCGAGAATTGGCGCCGACCCGCCAGGAATGTTGTGAAATACTACATCCGAGATGTTAGGTTCCCTTAGGTTAGGATATATAACGTTATAGACGTATATAATGTCCTCACCGAGATGTACGGGCCGACACGACCGGGATTTTGAAAAACATTACCAACGAGGGTCTAGATGGGTTAGGTTAGGTTATATTACGATATAGACGTATATAATGTGCCCACCGAGAAGTAGGGGCCGACCCGCCAGGAATGTTGGAAAATACTACATCCGAGATGTTAGGTTCACTTAGGTTAGGATATATAACGTTATAGAGGTATATAATGTCCTCACCGAGATGTACGGTCCGACACGACCGGGATTTTGTAAAACATTACCAGCGAGGGTCTAGATGGGTTAGGTCAGGTTATATTACGATATAGACGTATATAATGTGCCCACCAAGAAGTAGGGGCCGACCCGCCAGGAATGTTGGAAAATACTACATCCGAGATGTTAGGTTCCCTCAGGTTAGGATATATAACGTTATAGATGTATATGAGGTCCCCACGGAAAAGTACGGGCCGACACGACCGGGATTTTGTAAAACATACCAGCGAGGGTCTAGATGGGTTAGGTTAGGGTATATTACGATATAGACGTATATAATGTGCCCACCTAGAAGTAGGGGCCGACCCGCCAGGAATGTTGGAAAATACTACATCCGAGATGTTAGGTTCCCTCAGGTTAGGAAATATAACGTTATAGTCGTATATAATGTCCGCACCGAGACGTACGGGCCGACACGACCGGGATTTTGTAAAACATTACCAGCGAGGGTCTAGATGGGTTAGGTTAGGTTATATTACGATATAGACGTATATAATGTGCCCACCGAGAAGTAGGGGCCCACTCGCCAGAAATGTTGGAAAATTCTACATCCGAGATGTTAAGTTGCCTTAGGTCAGGATATATAACGTTATAGACGTATATAATATCCGCACCGAGACGTACGGGACGACACGAACGGGATTCTGTAAAACATTCCCAGCTCGGGGCTAGATGTGTTACGTTAGGCTATATTACATTATAGACATATATAATGATCCCACCGAGAATTGGCGCCGCCCCGCCAGGAATGTTGTGAAATACTCCATCCGAGATGTTAGGTTCCCTTAGGTTAGGATATATAAATTTATAGACGTATATAATGTCCGCACCGAGACGTCCGGGAAGACATGAACGGGATTCTGTGAAACATTACCAGCGAGGGTCTAGGTGGGTTAGGTTAGGTTATATTACGATATAGACGTATATAATGTGCCCACCGAGAAGTAGGGGCCGACCCGCCAGGTATGTTGAAAAATACTACATCCGAGATGTTAGGTTCCCTTAGGTTAGGATATATAAATTTATAGACGTATATAATGTCCGCACCGAGACGTCCGGGAAGACATGAACGGGATTCTGTGAAACAATACCAGCGAGGGTCTAGGTGGGTTAGGTTAGGTTATATTACGTTATAGACGTATATAATGTTCCCACCGAGAAGTAGGGGCCGACCCGCCAGGTATGTTGAAAAATACTACATCCGAGATGTTAGATTCCCTTAGGTTAGGATATATAACGTTATAGACTTATATAATGTCCTCACCGAGAAGTACGGGCCGACACGACCGGGATTTTGTGTAACATTACCAGCGAGGGTCTAGATGGATTCGGTTAGGTTATTTTACGATATAGACGTATGTAATGTGCCCACCGAGAAGTAGGGGCCGACCCGCCAGGAATGTTGGAAAATACTACATCCGAGATGTTATGTTCCCTTAGGTTAGGATATATAAATTTATAGATGTATATAATGTCCGCACCGAGACGAACGGGAAGACATGAACGGGATTCTGTGAAGCATTACCAGCGAGGGTCTAGGTGGGTTAGGTTAGGTTATATTACGATATAGACGTATATAATGTGCCCACCTAGAAGTAGGGGCCGACCCGCCAGGAATGTTGGAAAACACTACATCCCAGATGTTAGGTACTCTTAGGTTAGGTTATATAACGTTATAGATGTATATAATTTCCCCACCGAAAAGTACGGTCCGACACGACCGCGATTTTGTAAAACATTACCAGCGAGGGTCTAGATGGGTTAGGTTAGGTTATATTACGATATAGACGTATATAATGTGCCCACCGAGAAGTAGGGGCCGACCCGCCAGGAATGTTGGAAAATACTACATCCGAGACGTTAGGTTCCCTTAGGTTAGGATATATAAATTTATAGATGTATATAATGTCCGCACCGAGACGTACGGGAAGACATGAACGGGATTCTGTGAAGCATTACCAGCGAGGGTCTAGGTGGGTTAGGTTAGGTTATATTACGTTATAGACGTATATAATGTTCCCACCGAGGAGTAGGGGCCGACCCGCCAGAAATGTTGGAAAATTCTACATCCGAGATGTTAAGTTGACTTAGGTTAGGATATATAACGTTATAGACGTATATAATGTCCTCACCGAGATGTACGGGCCGACACGACCGGGATTTTGTAAAACATTACCAGCGAGGGTCTAGATGGGTTAGGTTAGGTTATATTACGATATAGACGTATATAATGTGCCCACCGAGAAGTAGGGGCCGACCCGCCAGGAATGTTGGAAAATACTACATCCGAGATGTTAGGTTCCCTTAGGTTAGGATATATAACGTTATAGACGTATATAATGTCCTCACAGAGAAGTACGGGCCGACACGACCGGGATTTTGTAGAACATTACCAGCGAGGGTCTAGATGGGTTAGGTTAGGTTATATTACGATATAGACGAATATAATGTGCCCACCTAGAAGTAGGGGCCGACCCGCCAGGAATGTTGGAAAATACTACATCCGAGATGTTAGGTTCCCTTAGGTTAGGATATATAAATTTATAGACGTATATAATGTCCCCACCGAGAAGTACGGGAAGACATGAACGGGATTCTGTGAAACATTACGAGCGAGTGTCTAGGTGGGTTAGGTTAGGTTATATTACGTTATAGACGTATATAATGTTCCCACCGAGAAGTAGGAACCGACCCGCCAGAAATGTTGGAAAATTCTACATCCGAGATGTTAAGTTGCCTTAGGTTAGGATATATAACGTCATAGACGTATATAATGTCCGCACCGAAACGTACGGGACGACACGACCGGGATTCTGTAAAACATTCCCAGCTAGGCGCTAGATGTGTTAGGTTAGGTTATATTACGTTATAGACGTATATAATGATCCCACCGAGAAGTAGGGGCCGACCCGCCAGGAATGTTCGAAAATACTACATCCGAGATGTTAGGTTCCCTTAGGTTAGGATATATAACGTTATAGACGTATATAATGTCCTCACCGAGATGTACGGGCTAACACGACCGGGTTTTTGTAAAAATTACCAGCGAGGGTCTAGATGGGTTAGGTTAGGTTATATTACGATATAGACGTATATAATATGCCGACCGAGAAGTAGGGGCCGACCCGCCAGGAATGTTGGTAAATACTACATCCGAGATGATAGGTTCCCTTAGGTTAGGATATATAAATTTATAGACGTATATAATGTCCGCACCGAGACGTACGGGAAGACATGAACAGGATTGTGTGAAACATTACCAGCGAGGGTCTAGGTGGGTTAGGTTAGGTTATATTACGTTATAGACGAATATAATGTTCCCACCGAGAAGTAGGGGCCGACCCGCCAGAAATGTTGGAAAATTCTACAACAGAGATGTTAAGATGCCTTAGGTTAGGATATATAACGTTATAGACGTATATAATGTCCGCACCGAGAAGTACGGGCCGACACGACCGGGATTTTGTAAAACATTACCAGCGAGGGTCTAGATGGGTTCGGTTAGGTTATATTACGATATAGACGTATGTAATGTGCCCACCGAGAAGTGGGGCCGACCCGCCAGGAAAGTTGGAAAATACTACGTCCGAGATGTTAGGTTCCCTTTGGTTAGGATATGTAAATTTATAGACGTATATAATGTCCGCACCGAGACGTACGGGAAGACATGAACGGGATTCTGTGAAGCATTACCAGCGAGGGTCTAGGTGGGTTAGGTTAGGTTATATTACGTTATAGACGTATATAATGTACCCACCGAGAAGTAGGGGCCGACCCGCCAGAAATGTTGGAAAATTCTACATCCGAGATGTTAAGTTGCCTTAGGTTAGGATATATAACGTTATAGACGTATATAATGTCCGCACCGAGACGTACGGGCCGACGCGACCGGGATTTTGTAAAACATTACCAGCGAGGTTCTAGATGGGTTAGGTTAGGTTATATTACGATATAGACGTATATAATGTGCCCACCTTGAAGTAGGGGCCGACCCGCCAGGAATGTTGGAAAACACTACATCCGAAATGTTAGGTTCTCTTAGGTTAGGGTATATAACGTTATAGACGTATATAATGTCCCCACTGAGAAGTACGGGCAGACACGACCGGGATTTTGTAAAACATTACCAGCGAGGGTCTAGATGGGTTCGGTTAGGTTATATTACGATATAGACGTATGTAATGTGCCCACCTAGAAGTAGGGGCCGACCCGCCAGGAATGTTGGAAAATACTACATCCGAGATGTTAGGTTCCCTTAGGTTAGGATATATAAATTTATAGACGTATATAATGTCCCCACCGAGAAGTACGGGAAGACATGAACGGGATTCTGTGAAACATTACGAGCGAGTGTCTAGGTGGGTTAGGTTAGGTTATATTACGTTATAGACGTATATAATGTTCCCACCGAGAAGTAGGAACCGACCCGCCAGAAATGTTGGAAAATTCTACATCCGAGATGTTAAGTTGCCTTAGGTTAGGATATATAACGTCATAGACGTATATAATGTCCGCACCGAAACGTACGGGACGACACGACCGGGATTCTGTAAAACATTCCCAGCTAGGCGCTAGATGTGTTAGGTTAGGTTATATTACGTTATAGACGTATATAATGATCCCACCGAGAAGTAGGGGCCGACCCGCCAGGAATGTTCGAAAATACTACATCCGAGATGTTAGGTTCCCTTAGGTTAGGATATATAACGTTATAGACGTATATAATGTCCTCACCGAGATGTACGGGCTAACACGACCGGGTTTTTGTAAAAATTACCAGCGAGGGTCTAGATGGGTTAGGTTAGGTTATATTACGATATAGACGTATATAATATGCCGACCGAGAAGTAGGGGCCGACCCGCCAGGAATGTTGGTAAATACTACATCCGAGATGATAGGTTCCCTTAGGTTAGGATATATAAATTTATAGACGTATATAATGTCCGCACCGAGACGTACGGGAAGACATGAACAGGATTGTGTGAAACATTACCAGCGAGGGTCTAGGTGGGTTAGGTTAGGTTATATTACGTTATAGACGAATATAATGTTCCCACCGAGAAGTAGGGGCCGACCCGCCAGAAATGTTGGAAAATTCTACAACAGAGATGTTAAGATGCCTTAGGTTAGGATATATAACGTTATAGACGTATATAATGTCCGCACCGAGAAGTACGGGCCGACACGACCGGGATTTTGTAAAACATTACCAGCGAGGGTCTAGATGGGTTCGGTTAGGTTATATTACGATATAGACGTATGTAATGTGCCCACCGAGAAGTGGGGCCGACCCGCCAGGAAAGTTGGAAAATACTACGTCCGAGATGTTAGGTTCCCTTTGGTTAGGATATGTAAATTTATAGACGTATATAATGTCCGCACCGAGACGTACGGGAAGACATGAACGGGATTCTGTGAAGCATTACCAGCGAGGGTCTAGGTGGGTTAGGTTAGGTTATATTACGTTATAGACGTATATAATGTACCCACCGAGAAGTAGGGGCCGACCCGCCAGAAATGTTGGAAAATTCTACATCCGAGATGTTAAGTTGCCTTAGGTTAGGATATATAACGTTATAGACGTATATAATGTCCGCACCGAGACGTACGGGCCGACGCGACCGGGATTTTGTAAAACATTACCAGCGAGGTTCTAGATGGGTTAGGTTAGGTTATATTACGATATAGACGTATATAATGTGCCCACCTTGAAGTAGGGGCCGACCCGCCAGGAATGTTGGAAAACACTACATCCGAAATGTTAGGTTCTCTTAGGTTAGGGTATATAACGTTATAGACGTATATAATGTCCCCACTGAGAAGTACGGGCAGACACGACCGGGATTTTGTAAAACATTACCAGCGAGGGTCTAGATGGGTTCGGTTAGGTTATATTACGATATAGACGTATGTAATGTGCCCACCTAGAAGTAGGGGCCGACCCGCCAGGAATGTTGGAAAACACTACATCCCAGATGTTAGGTTCTCTTAGGTTAGGTTATATAACGTTATAGACGTATATAATGTCCTCACCGAGATGTACGGGCTGACACGACCGGGATTTTGTAAAAATTGCCAGCGAGTGTCTAGATGGGTTAGGTTAGGTTATATTACGATATAGACGTATATAATATGCCAACCGAGAAGTAGGGGCCGACACGCCAGGAATGTTGGTAAATACTACATCCGAGATGATAGGTTCCCTTAGGTTAGGATATATAAATTTATAGACGTATATAATGTCCGCACCGAGACGTACGGGAAGACATGAACAGGATTGTGTGAAACATTACCAGCGAGGGTCTAGGTGGGTTAGGTTAGGTTATATTACGTTATAGACGAATATAATGTTCCCACCGAGAAGTAGGGGCCGACCCGCCAGAAATGTTGGAAAATTCTACAACAGAGATGTTAAGATGCCTTAGGTTAGGATATATAACGTTATAGACGTATATAATGTCCGCACCGAGAAGTACGGGCCGACACGACCGGGATTTTGTAAAACATTACCAGCGAGGGTCTAGATGGGTTCGGTTAGGTTATATTACGATATAGACGTATGTAATGTGCCCACCGAGAAGTGGGGCCGACCCGCCAGGAATGTTGGAAAATACTACGTCCGAGATGTTAGGTTCCCTTTGGTTAGGATATGTAAATTTATAGACGTATATAATGTCCGCACCGAGACGTACGGGAAGACATGAACGGGATTCTGTGAAGCATTACCAGCGAGGGTCTAGGTGGGTTAGGTTAGGTTATATTACGTTATAGACGTATATAATGTACCCACCGAGAAGTAGGGGCCGACCCGCCAGAAATGTTGGAAAATTCTACATCCGAGATGTTAAGTTGCCTTAGGTTAGGATATATAACGTTATAGACGTATATAATGTCCGCACCGAGACGTACGGGCCGACGCGACCGGGATTTTGTAAAACATTACCAGCGAGGTTCTAGATGGGTTAGGTTAGGTTATATTACGATATAGACGTATATAATGTGCCCACCTAGAAGTAGGGGCCGACCCGCCAGGAATGTTGGAAAACACTACATCCCAGATGTTAGGTACTCTTAGGTTAGGTTATATAACGTTATAGATGTATATAATTTCCCCACCGAAAAGTACGGTCCGACACGACCGCGATTTTGTAAAACATTACCAGCGAGGGTCTAGATGGGTTAGGTTAGGTTATATTACGATATAGACGTATATAATGTGCCCACCGAGAAGTAGGGGCCGACCCGCCAGGAATGTTGGAAAATACTATATCCGAGACGTTAGGTTCCCTTAGGTTAGGATATATAAATTTATAGACGTATATAATGTCCGCACCTAGACGTACGGGAAGACATGAACGGGATTCTGTGAAACATTACCAGCGAGGGTCTAGGTGGGTTACGTTAGGTTAGATTACGTTATAGATGTATATAATGTGCCCACCGAGAAGTAGGGGCCAACCCGCCGGGAATTTTGGAAAATACTACATCCGAGATGTTAGGTTCCCTTAGGTTAGGATATATAACGTTATAAACGTATATAATGTCCCCACCGAGAAGTACGGGCAGACACGACCGGGATTTTGTAAAACATTACCAGCGACGGTCTAGATGTGTTAGGTAAGGTTATATTACGATATAGACGAATATAATGTTCCCACCGAGAAGTAGGGGCCGACCCGGCAGAAATGTTGGAAAATTCTACATCAGAAATGTTAAGATGCCTTAGGTTAGGATATATAACGTTATAGACGTATATAATGTCCGCACCGAGACGTACGGGACGACACGACCGGGATTCTGTAAAACATTCCCAGCTAGGCGCTAGATGTGTTAGGTTAGGTTATATTACGTTATAGACGTATATAATGATCCCACCGAGAAGTAGGGGCCGACCCGCCAGGAATGTTCGAAAATACTACATCCGAGATGTTAGGTTCCCTTAGGTTAGGATATATAACGTTATAGACGTATATAATGTCCTCACCGAGATGTACGGGCTGACACGACCGGGATTTTGTAAAAATTACCAGCGAGGGTCTAGATGGGTTAGGTTAGGTTATATTACGATATAGACGTATATAATATGCCGACCGAGAAGTAGGGGCCGACCCGCCAGGAATGTTGGTAAATACTACATCCGAGATGATAGGTTCCCTTAGGTTAGGATATATAAATTTATAGACGTATATAATGTCCGCACCGAGACGTACGGGAAGACATGAACAGGATTGTGTGAAACATTACCAGCGAGGGTCTAGGTGGGTTAGGTTAGGTTATATTACGTTATAGACGAATATAATGTTCCCACCGAGAAGTAGGGGCCGACCCGCCAGAAATGTTGGAAAATTCTACAACAGAGATGTTAAGATGCCTTAGGTTAGGATATATAACGTTATAGACGTATATAATGTCCGCACCGAGAAGTACGGGCCGACACGACCGGGATTTTGTAAAACATTACCAGCGAGGGTCTAGATGGGTTCGGTTAGGTTATATTACGATATAGACGTATGTAATGTGCCCACCGAGAAGTGGGGCCGACCCGCCAGGAATGTTGGAAAATACTACGTCCGAGATGTTAGGTTCCCTTTGGTTAGGATATGTAAATTTATAGACGTATATAATGTCCGCACCGAGACGTACGGGAAGACATGAACGGGATTCTGTGAAGCATTACCAGCGAGGGTCTAGGTGGGTTAGGTTAGGTTATATTACGTTATAGACGTATATAATGTACCCACCGAGAAGTAGGGGCCGACCCGCCAGAAATATTGGAAAATTCTACATCCGAGATGTTAAGTTGCCTTAGGTTAGGATATATAACGTTATAGACGTATATAATGTCCGCACCGAGACGTACGGGCCGACGCGACCGGGATTTTGTAAAACATTACCAGCGAGGTTCTAGATGGGTTAGGTTAGGTTATATTACGATATAGACGTATATAATGTGCCCACCTTGAAGTAGGGGCCGACCCGCCAGGAATGTTGGAAAACACTACATCCGAAATGTTAGGTTCTCTTAGGTTAGGGTATATAACGTTATAGACGTATATAATGTCCCCACTGAGAAGTACGGGCAGACACGACCGGGATTTTGTAAAACATTACCAGCGAGGGTCTAGATGGGTTCGGTTAGGTTATATTACGATATAGACGTATGTAATGTGCCCACCTAGAAGTAGGAGCCGACCCGCCAGGAATGTTGGAAAACACTACATCCCAGATGTTAGGTTCTCTTAGGTTAGGGTATATAACGTTATAGACGTATATAATGTCCCCACCGAGAAGTACGGGAAGACATGAACGGGATTCTGTGAAACATTACGAGCGAGTGTCTAGGTGGGTTAGGTTAGGTTATATTACGTTATAGACGTATATAATGTTCCCACCGAGAAGTAGGAACCGACCCGCCAGAAATGTTGGAAAATTCTACATCCGAGATGTTAAGTTGCCTTAGGTTAGGATATATAACGTCATAGACGTATATAATGTCCGCACCGAAACGTACGGGACGACACGACCGGGATTCTGTAAAACATTCCCAGCTAGGCGCTAGATGTGTTAGGTTAGGTTATATTACGTTATAGACGTATATAATGATCCCACCGAGAAGTAGGGGCCGACCCGCCAGGAATGTTCGAAAATACTACATCCGAGATGTTAGGTTCCCTTAGGTTAGGATATATAACGTTATAGACGTATATAATGTCCTCACCGAGATGTACGGGCTGACACGACCGGGATTTTGTAAAAATTACCAGCGAGGGTCTAGATGGGTTAGGTTAGGTTATATTACGATATAGACGTATATAATATGCCGACCGAGAAGTAGGGGCCGACCCGCCAGGAATGTTGGTAAATACTACATCCGAGATGATAGGTTCCCTTAGGTTAGGATATATAAATTTATAGACGTATATAATGTCCGCACCGAGACGTACGGGAAGACATGAACAGGATTGTGTGAAACATTACCAGCGAGGGTCTAGGTGGGTTAGGTTAGGTTATATTACGTTATAGACGAATATAATGTTCCCACCGAGAAGTAGGGGCCGACCCGCCAGAAATGTTGGAAAATTCTACAACAGAGATGTTAAGATGCCTTAGGTTAGGATATATAACGTTATAGACGTATATAATGTCCGCACCGAGAAGTACGGGCCGACACGACCGGGATTTTGTAAAACATTACCAGCGAGGGTCTAGATGGGTTCGGTTAGGTTATATTACGATATAGACGTATGTAATATGCCCACCGAGAAGTGGGGCCGACCCGCCAGGAATGTTGGAAAATACTACGTCCGAGATGTTAGGTTCCCTTTGGTTAGGATATGTAAATTTATAGACGTATATAATGTCCGCACCGAGACGTACGGGAAGACATGAACGGGATTCTGTGAAGCATTACCAGCGAGGGTCTAGGTGGGTTAGGTTAGGTTATATTACGTTATAGACGTATATAATGTACCCACCGAGAAGTAGGGGCCGACCCGCCAGAAATGTTGGAAAATTCTACATCCGAGATGTTAAGTTGCCTTAGGTTAGGATATATAACGTTATAGACGTATATAATGTCCGCACCGAGACGTACGGGCCGACGCGACCGGGATTTTGTAAAACATTACCAGCGAGGTTCTAGATGGGTTAGGTTAGGTTATATTACGATATAGACGTATATAATGTGCCCACCTTGAAGTAGGGGCCGACCCGCCAGGAATGTTGGAAAACACTACATCCGAAATGTTAGGTTCTCTTAGGTTAGGGTATATAACGTTATAGACGTATATAATGTCCCCACTGAGAAGTACGGGCAGACACGACCGGGATTTTGTAAAACATTACCAGCGAGGGTCTAGATGGGTTCGGTTAGGTTATATTACGATATAGACGTATGTAATGTGCCCACCTAGAAGTAGGGGCCGACCCGCCAGGAATGTTGGAAAACACTACATCCCAGATGTTAGGTTCTCTTAGGTTAGGTTATATAACGTTATAGACGTATATAATGTCCTCACCGAGATGTACGGGCTGACACGACCGGGATTTTGTAAAAATTGCCAGCGAGGGTCTAGATGGGTTAGGTTAGGTTATATTACGATATAGACGTATATAATATGCCAACCGAGAAGTAGGGGCCGACCCGCCAGGAATGTTGGTAAATACTACATCCGAGATGATAGGTTCCCTTAGGTTAGGATATATAAATTTATAGACGTATATAATGTCCGCACCGAGACGTACGGGAAGACATGAACAGGATTGTGTGAAACATTACCAGCGAGGGTCTAGGTGGGTTAGGTTAGGTTATATTACGTTATAGACGAATATAATGTTCCCACCGAGAAGTAGGGGCCGACCCGCCAGAAATGTTGGAAAATTCTACAACAGAGATGTTAAGATGCCTTAGGTTAGGATATATAACGTTATAGACGTATATAATGTCCGCACCGAGAAGTACGGGCCGACACGACCGGGATTTTGTAAAACATTACCAGCGAGGGTCTAGATGGGTTCGGTTAGGTTATATTACGATATAGACGTATGTAATGTGCCCACCGAGAAGTGGGGCCGACCCGCCAGGAATGTTGGAAAATACTACGTCCGAGATGTTAGGTTCCCTTTGGTTAGGATATGTAAATTTATAGACGTATATAATGTCCGCACCGAGACGTACGGGAAGACATGAACGGGATTCTGTGAAGCATTACCAGCGAGGGTCTAGGTGGGTTAGGTTAGGTTATATTACGTTATAGACGTATATAATGTACCCACCGAGAAGTAGGGGCCGACCCGCCAGAAATGTTGGAAAATTCTACATCCGAGATGTTAAGTTGCCTTAGGTTAGGATATATAACGTTATAGACGTATATAATGTCCGCACCGAGACGTACGGGCCGACGCGACCGGGATTTTGTAAAACATTACCAGCGAGGTTCTAGATGGGTTAGGTTAGGTTATATTACGATATAGACGTATATAATGTGCCCACCTTGAAGTAGGGGCCGACCCGCCAGGAATGTTGGAAAACACTACATCCGAAATGTTAGGTTCTCTTAGGTTAGGGTATATAACGTTATAGACGTATATAATGTCCCCACTGAGAAGTACGGGCAGACACGACCGGGATTTTGTAAAACATTACCAGCGAGGGTCTAGATGGGTTCGGTTAGGTTATATTACGATATAGACGTATGTAATGTGCCCACCTAGAAGTAGGAGCCGACCCGCCAGGAATGTTGGAAAACACTACATCCCAGATGTTAGGTTCTCTTAGGTTAGGGTATATAACGTTATAGACGTATATAATGTCCCCACCGAGAAGTACGGGAAGACATGAACGGGATTCTGTGAAACATTACGAGCGAGTGTCTAGGTGGGTTAGGTTAGGTTATATTACGTTATAGACGTATATAATGTTCCCACCGAGAAGTAGGAACCGACCCGCCAGAAATGTTGGAAAATTCTACATCCGAGATGTTAAGTTGCCTTAGGTTAGGATATATAACGTCATAGACGTATATAATGTCCGCACCGAAACGTACGGGACGACACGACCGGGATTCTGTAAAACATTCCCAGCTAGGCGCTAGATGTGTTAGGTTAGGTTATATTACGTTATAGACGTATATAATGATCCCACCGAGAAGTAGGGGCCGACCCGCCAGGAATGTTCGAAAATACTACATCCGAGATGTTAGGTTCCCTTAGGTTAGGATATATAACGTTATAGACGTATATAATGTCCTCACCGAGATATACGGGCTGACACGACCGGGATTTTGTAAAAATTACCAGCGAGGGTCTAGATGGGTTAGGTTAGGTTATATTACGATATAGACGTATATAATATGCCGACCGAGAAGTAGGGGCCGACCCGCCAGGAATGTTGGTAAATACTACATCCGAGATGATAGGTTCCCTTAGGTTAGGATATATAAATTTATAGACGTATATAATGTCCGCACCGAGACGTACGGGAAGACATGAACAGGATTGTGTGAAACATTACCAGCGAGGGTCTAGGTGGGTTAGGTTAGGTTATATTACGTTATAGACGAATATAATGTTCCCACCGAGAAGTAGGGGCCGACCCGCCAGAAATGTTGGAAAATTCTACAACAGAGATGTTAAGATGCCTTAGGTTAGGATATATAACGTTATAGACGTATATAATGTCCGCACCGAGAAGTACGGGCCGACACGACCGGGATTTTGTAAAACATTACCAGCGAGGGTCTAGATGGGTTCGGTTAGGTTATATTACGATATAGACGTATGTAATATGCCCACCGAGAAGTGGGGCCGACCCGCCAGGAATGTTGGAAAATACTACGTCCGAGATGTTAGGTTCCCTTTGGTTAGGATATGTAAATTTATAGACGTATATAATGTCCGCACCGAGACGTACGGGAAGACATGAACGGGATTCTGTGAAGCATTACCAGCGAGGGTCTAGGTGGGTTAGGTTAGGTTATATTACGTTATAGACGTATATAATGTACCCACCGAGAAGTAGGGGCCGACCCGCCAGAAATGTTGGAAAATTCTACATCCGAGATGTTAAGTTGCCTTAGGTTAGGATATATAACGTTATAGACGTATATAATGTCCGCACCGAGACGTACGGGCCGACGCGACCGGGATTTTGTAAAACATTACCAGCGAGGTTCTAGATGGGTTAGGTTAGGTTATATTACGATATAGACGTATATAATGTGCCCACCTTGAAGTAGGGGCCGACCCGCCAGGAATGTTGGAAAACACTACATCCGAAATGTTAGGTTCTCTTAGGTTAGGGTATATAACGTTATAGACGTATATAATGTACCCACTGAGAAGTACGGGCAGACACGACCGGGATTTTGTAAAACATTACCAGCGAGGGTCTAGATGGGTTCGGTTAGGTTATATTACGATATAGACGTATGTAATGTGCCCACCTAGAAGTAGGGGCCGACCCGCCAGGAATGTTGGAAAACACTACATCCCAGATGTTAGGTTCTCTTAGGTTAGGTTATATAACGTTATAGACGTATATAATGTCCTCACCGAGATGTACGGGCTGACACGACCGGGATTTTGTAAAAATTGCCAGCGAGGGTCTAGATGGGTTAGGTTAGGTTATATTACGATATAGACGTATATAATATGCCAACCGAGAAGTAGGGGCCGACCCGCCAGGAATGTTGGTAAATACTACATCCGAGATGATAGGTTCCCTTAGGTTAGGATATATAAATTTATAGACGTATATAATGTCCGCACCGAGACGTACGGGAAGACATGAACAGGATTGTGTGAAACATTACCAGCGAGGGTCTAGGTGGGTTAGGTTAGGTTATATTACGTTATAGACGAATATAATGTTCCCACCGAGAAGTAGGGGCCGACCCGCCAGAAATGTTGGAAAATTCTACAACAGAGATGTTAAGATGCCTTAGGTTAGGATATATAACGTTATAGACGTATATAATGTCCGCACCGAGAAGTACGGGCCGACACGACCGGGATTTTGTAAAACATTACCAGCGAGGGTCTAGATGGGTTCGGTTAGGTTATATTACGATATAGACGTATGTAATGTGCCCACCGAGAAGTGGGGCCGACCCGCCAGGAATGTTGGAAAATACTACGTCCGAGATGTTAGGTTCCCTTTGGTTAGGATATGTAAATTTATAGACGTATATAATGTCCGCACCGAGACGTACGGGAAGACATGAACGGGATTCTGTGAAGCATTACCAGCGAGGGTCTAGGTGGGTTAGGTTAGGTTATATTACGTTATAGACGTATATAATGTACCCACCGAGAAGTAGGGGCCGACCCGCCAGAAATGTTGGAAAATTCTACATCCGAGATGTTAAGTTGCCTTAGGTTAGGATATATAACGTTATAGACGTATATAATGTCCGCACCGAGACGTACGGGAAGACATGAACGGGATTCTGTGAAACATTACCAGCGAGGGTCTAGGTGGGTTACGTTAGGTTAGATTACGTTATAGATGTATATAATGTGCCCACCGAGAAGTAGGGGCCAACCCGCCGGGAATTTTGGAAAATACTACATCCGAGATGTTAGGTTCCCTTAGGTTAGGATATATAACGTTATAAACGTATATAATGTCCCCACCGAGAAGTACGGGCAGACACGACCGGGATTTTGTAAAACATTACCAGCGACGGTCTAGATGTGTTAGGTAAGGTTATATTACGATATAGACGAATATAATGTTCCCACGGAGAAGTAGGGGCCGACCCGGCAGAAATGTTGGAAAATTCTACATCAGAAATGTTAAGATGCCTTAGGTTAGGATATATAACGTTATAGACGTATATAATGTCCGCACCGAGACGTACGGGACGACACGAACGGGATTCTGTAACACATTCCCAGCTAGGGGCTAGGTGTGTTAGGTTAGGTGATATTACGATATAGACGTATATAATGTGCCCACCGAGAAGTAGGGGCCGACACGCCAGGAATGTTGGGAAATACTACATCCGAGATGTTAGGTTCCCTAAGGTTAGGATATATAAAGTTATAGACGTATATAATGCCCGCACCAAGACGTACGTGACGACACGGCCGGGATTCTGTAAAACATTACCAGCGAGGGGCTAGATGGGTTAGGTTAGGTTATATTACGTTATAGACGTATATAGTGTTCCCACCGAGAAGTGGGGCCGACCCGCCAGGAATGTTGTGAAATACTACATTCTAGATGTTAGGTTGCCTTAGATTAGGGTATATAACGTTACAGATGCATACAATGTACCTACCGAGACGTACGGGACGACACGCCGGGATTCTGTAAATCATAATCACCGAGGGGCAAAATGGATTAGGTTAGGTTATAATACGATATAGACGTATATAATGTCCCCACCGAGAAGTAGGGGCCGTCACGCCTGGAATGTTGTAAAATACAACATTCGAGATGTTAGGCCGCCTTAGGTTAGGATATATAACTTCATAGACGTATATAATGTCCGCACCGAGAAGTACGGGCCGACAAGACCGGGATTTTGTAAAACATTACCAGCGAGGGTCTAGATGGGTTAGGTTAGGTTATATTACGTTATAGACGTATATAATGTGCCCACCGAGAAGTAGGGGCCGAACCTCCAGGATTGTTGTACAATTCTACATCCGAGATGTTAGGTTCCCTTAGGTTAGGATATATAAAGTTATAGACGTATATAATGTCCGCACCGAGACGTACAGGAAGACACGACCGGGATTTTGTAAAACATTACCAGCGAGTGTCTAGATGGGTTAGGTTAGGTTATATTACGATATAGACGTATATAATGTGCCCACCGAGAAGTAGGAGCCGACCCGCCAGGAATGTTGGAAAATACTACATCCGAGATGTTAGGTTCCCTTAGGTTAGGATATATAACGTTATAAACGTATATAATGTCCCCACCGAGAAGTACGGGCAGACGCGACCGGGATTTTGTAAAACATTACCAGCGACGGTCTAGATGTGTTAGGTAAGGTTATATTACGATATAGACGTATATAATGTGCCCACCGAGAAGTAGGGGCCGACCCGCCAGAAATGTTGGAAAATTCTACATCCGAGATGATAAGTTGCCTTAGGTTAGGATATATAACGTTATAGACGTATATAATGCCCGCACCGAGACATACGGGACGACACGACCGGGATTTTGTAGAACATTTCCAGCGATGTTCTAGATGGGTTAGGTTAGGTTATATAACGATATAGGCGTATATAATGTCCCCACGGAAAAGTACGGGCCGACACGACCGGGATTTTGTAAAACATTACCAGCGAGGGTCTAAATGGGTTAGGTTAGGTTATATTACGATATAGACGAATATAATGTGCCCACCTAGAAGTAGGGGCCGACCCGCCAGGAATGTTGGAAAATACTACATCCGAGAAGTTAGGTTCTCTTAGGTTAGGGTATATAAAGTTATAGACGTATATAATGTCCCCACCGAGAAGTACGGGCCGACACGACCGGGATTTTGTAAAACATTACCAGCGAGGGTCTAGATGGGTTCGGTTAGGTTATATTACGATATAGACGTATGTAATGTGTCAACCGAGAAGTAGGGGCCGACCCGCCAGGAATGTTGGAAAATACTACATCCGAGATGTTAGGTTCCCTTAGGTTAGGATATATAAATTTATAGACGTATATAATGTCCGCACCGAGACGTACGGGAAGACATGAACGGGATTCTGTGAAGCATTACCAGCGAGGGTCTAGGTGGGTTAGGTTAGGTTATATTACGATATAGAAGTATATAATGTGCCCACCGAGAAGTAGGGGCCGACCCGCCAGGAATGTTGGAAAATACTACATCCGAGATGATAGGTTCCCTTAGGTTAGGATATATAAATTTATAGACGTATGTAATGTCCGCACCGAGACGTACGGGAAGACATGAACGGGATTCTGTGAAGCATTACCAGCGAGGGTCTAGGTGGGTTAGGTTAGGTTATATTACGTTATAGACGAATATAATGTACCCACCGCGAAGTAGGCGCCGACCCGCCAGAAATGTTGGAAAATTCTACATCCGAGATGTTAAGTTGCCTTAGGTTAGGATATATAACGTCATAGACGTATATAATGTCCGCACCGAGATGTACAGGAAGACACGACCGGGATTTTGTAAAACATTACCAGCGAGTGTCTAGATGGGTTAGGATAGGTTATATTACGATATAGACGTATATAATGTGCCCACCGAGAAGTAGGAGCCGACCCGCCAGGAATGTTGGAAAATACTACATCCGAGATGTTAGGTTCCCTTAGGTTAGGATATATAACGTTATAAACGTATATAATGTCCCCACCGAGAAGTACGGGCAGACACGACCGGGATTTTGTAAAACATTACCAGCGACGGTCTAGATGTGTTAGGTAAGGTTATATTACGATATAGACGTATATAATGTGCCCACCGAGAAGTAGGGGCCGACCCGCCAGAAATGTTGGAAAATTCTACATCCGAGATGATAAGTTGCCTTAGGTTAGGATATATAACGTTATAGACGTATATAATGCCCGCACCGAGACATACGGGACGACACGACCGGGATTTTGTAGAACATTACCAGCGATGTTCTAGATGGGTTAGGTTAGGTTATATAACGATATAGGCGTATATAATGTCCCCACGGAAAAGTACGGGCCGACACGACCGGGATTTTGTAAAACATTACCAGCGAGGGTCTAAATGGGTTAGGTTAGGTTATGTTACGATATAGACGTATATAAAGTGCCCACCGAGAAGTCGGGGCCGACCCGCCAGTAATGTTGGAAAATACTACATCCGAGATGTTAGGTTCCCTTAGGTTAGGGTATATAACGTTATAGACGTATATAATGTCCCCACCGAGAAGTACGGGCAGACACGACCGGGATTTTGTAAAACATTACCAGCGAGCGTCTAGATGGGTTAGGTTATGTTATATTACGATATAGACGTATATAATGTGCCCACCGAGAAGTAGAGGCCGACCCGCCAGGAATGTTGGAAAATACTACATCCGAGATGTTAGGTTCCCTTAGGTTAGGATATATAACGTTATAGACGTATATAATGTCCGCACCGAGACGTACGGGACGACACGACCGGGATTCTGTAAAACATTACCAGCGAGGGTCTAGATGGGTTAGGTTAGGTTATATTACGATATAGACGTATATAATGTGCCCACCGAGAAGTGGGGGCCGACCCGCCAGGAATGTTGGAAAATACTATATCCGAGATGTTACGTTCCCTTAGGTTAGGATATATAACGTTATAGACGTATATAATGTCCGCACCGAGACGTACCGGACGACACGACCGGGATTCTGTAAAACATTACCAGCGAGGGTCTAGATGGGTTAGGTTAGGTTATATTACGATATAGACGTATATAATGTGCCCACCGAGAAGTAGGGGCCGAACCGCCAGGAATGTTGGAAAATACTACATTCGAGATGTTAGGTTCCCTTAGGTTAGGATATATATCGTTATAGACGTATATAATGTCCGCACCGAGAAGTACGGGCAGACACGACCGGGATTTTGTAAAACATTACCAGCGAGGGTGTAAATGTGTTAGGTTAGGTTATATTACGATATAGACGTTTATAATGTGCCCACCGAGAAGTAGGGGCCGACCCGCCAGGATTGTTGGAAAATACTACACCCGAGATATTAGGTTCCCCTAGGTTAGGATATATAAAGTTATAGACGTATATAATGTCCCCACGGAAGAGTACGGGCAGACACGACCGGGATTTTGTAAAACATTACCAGCGAGGGTCTAGATGGGTTAGGTTAGGTTATATTACGATATAGACGTATATAATGTACCCGCCGAGAAGTAGGGGCCGACCCGCCAGGAATGTTGGAAAATACATCATCCGAGATGTTAGGTTCCCTTAGGTTAGAGTATATAACGTCACAGATGCATATAATGTCCCCACCGAGACGTACGGGACGACACGGCTTGGATTCTGTAAAACATTATCACCGAGGGGCAAAATGGGTTAGGTTAGGTTATATTACGCTATAGACGTATACAATGTTCCCCCCGAGAAGTGGGGCCGACCCGCCAGGAATGTTGTGAAATACTATATTCTAGATGTTAGGTTGCCTTAGATTAGGGTATATAACGTTACAGATGCATACAATGTCCCTACCGAGACGTACGGGACGATACGCCGGGATTCTGTAAATCATAATCACCGAGGGGCAAAATGGATTAGGTTAGGTTATAATACGATATAGACGTATATAATGTCCCCACCGAGAAGTAGGGGCCGTCACGCCTGGAATGTTGTAAAATACAACATTCGAGACGTTAGGCCGCCTTAGGTTAGGATATATAACTTCATAGACGTATATAATGTCCGCACCGAGACGTACGGGACGACACGACCGGGATTCTGTAAAACATTCCCAGCTAGGGGCTAGATGGGTTAGGTTAGGTTATATTACGTTATAGACGTATATAATGTGCCCACCGAGAAGTAGGAGCCGACCCGCCAGAAATGTTGGAAAATTCTACATCCGAGATGTTAGGTTCCCTTAGGTTAGGATATATAAATTTATAGACGTATATAATGTCCGCACCTAGACGTACGGGAAGACATGAACGGGATTCTGTGAAACATTACCAGCGAGAGTCTAGGTGGGTTAGGTTAGGTTATATTACGATATAGACGTATATAATGTGCCCACCGAGAAGTAGGAGCCGACCCGCCAGGAATGTTGGAAAATACTACATCCGAGATGTTAGGTTCCCTTAGGTTAGGATATATAACGTTATAAACGTATATAATGTCCCCACCGAGAAGTACGGGCAGACACGACCGGGATTTTGTAAAACATTACCAGCGACGGTCTAGATGTGTTAGGTAAGGTTATATTACGATATAGACGTATATAATGTGCCCACCGAGAAGTAGGGGCCGACCCGCCAGAAATGTTGGAAAATTCTACATCCGAGATGATAAGTTGCCTTAGGTTAGGATATATAATGTTATAGACGTATATAATGCCCGCACCGAGACATACGGGACGACACGACCGGGATTTTATAGAACATTACCAGCGAGGTTCTAGATGGGTTAGGTTAGGTTATATAACGATATAGGCGTATATAATGTCCCCACGGAAAAGTACGGGCCGACACGACCGGGATTTTGTAAAACATTACCAGCGAGGGTCTAATTGGGTTAGGTTAGGTTATGTTACGATATAGACGTATATAAAGTGCCCACCGAGAAGTCGGGGCCGACCCGCCAGGAATGTTGGAAAATACTACATCCGAGATGTTAGGTTCCCTTAGGTTATGATATATAACGTTATAGACGTATATAATGTCCCCACCGAGAAGTACGGGCAGACACGACCGGGATTTTGTAAAACATTACCAGCGAGCGTCTAGATGGTTTAGGTTATGTTATATTACGATATAGACGTATATAATGTGCCCACCGAGAAGTAGGGGCCGACCCGCCAGGGATGTTGGAAAATACTACATCCGAGATGTTAGGTTACCTTAAGTTAGGATATATAACGTTATAGACGTATATAATGTCCCAACCGAGAAGTAGGGGCCGACCCGCCAGGGATGTTGGAAAATACTACATCCGAGATGTTAGGTTCGCTTAGGTTAGGATAAATAACGTTATAGACGTATATAATGTCCCCACCGAGAAGTACGGGCAGACACAACCGGGATTTTGTAAAACATTACCAGCGAGGGTCTAGGTGGGTTAGGTTAGGTTATATTACGATATAGACGTATATAAAGTGCCCCCCGAGAAGTGGGAGCCGACACGCCAGGAATGTTGGAAAATACTACATCCGAGATGTTAGGCTCTCTTAGGTTAGTATATATAACGTTATAGACGTATATAATGTCCCCACCGAGAAGTACGGGCAGACACGACCGGGATTTTGTAAAACATTACCAGCGAGGGTCTAGATGGGTTAGGTTAGGTTACATTACGATATAGACCTATATAATGTGCCCACCGAGAAGTAGGGGCCGACCCGCCAGGAATGTTGGAAAATACTACATCCGAGATGTTAGGTTCCCTTAGGTTAGGATATATAAATTTATAGACGTATATAATGTCCGCACCGAGACGTACGGGAAGACATGAACAGGATTGTGTGAAACATTACCAGCGAGGGTCTAGGTGGGTTAGGTTAGGTTATATTACGTTATCGACGAATATAATGTTCCCACCGAGAAGTAGGGGCCGACCCGCCAGAAATGTTGGAAAATTCTACAACAGAGATGTTAAGATGCCTTAGGTTAGGATATATAACGTTATAGACGTATATAATGTCCGCACCGAGAAGTACGGGACGACACGACCGGGATTTTGTAAAACATTACCAGCGAGGGTCTAGATGGGTTCGGTTAGGTTATATTACGATATAGACGTATGTAATGTGCCCACCGAGAAGTGGGGCCGACCCGCCAGGAATGTTGGAAAATACTACGTCCGAGATGTTATGTTCCCTTTGGTTAGGATATGTAAATTTATAGACGTATATAATGTCCGCACCGAGACGTACGGGAAGACATGAACGGGATTCTGGGAAGCATTACCAGCGAGGGTCTAGGTGGGTTAGGTTAGGTTATATTACGTTATATACGTATATAATGTACCCACCGAGAAGTAGGGGCCGACCCGCCAGAAATGTTGGAAAATTCTACATCCGAGATGTTAAGTTGCCTTAGGTTAGGATATATAACGTTATAGACGTATATAATGTCCGCACCGAGACGTACGGGACGACACGAACGGGATTCTGTAACACATTCCCAGCTAGGGGCTAGGTGTGTTAGGTTAGGTTATATTACGATATAGACGTATATAATGTGCCCACCGAGAAGTAGGGGCCGACACGCCCGGAATGTTGGAAAATACTACATCCGAGATGTTAGGCCGCCTTAGGTTAGGATATATAACGTCATAGACGTATATAATGTCCGCACCGAGAAGTACGGGCCGACACGGCCGGGATTTTGTAAAACATTACCAGCGAGGGTCTAGATGGGTTAGGTTAGGTTATATTACGGTATAGACGTATATAATGTGCCCACCGAGAAGTAGGGGCCGACCCGCCAGGAATGTTGTGAAATACCTACATCCGAGATGTTAGGTTCCCTTAGGTTAGGATATATAACGTTATTGACGTATATAATGTCCCAACCGAGAAGTACGGGCCGACACGACCGGGATTTTGTAAAACATTACCAGCGAGGGTCTAGATGGGTTAGGTTAGGTTATATTACGATATAGACGTATATAATGTGCCCGCCGAGAAGTAGGGGCCGACCCGCCAGGAATGTTGGAAAATACATCATCCGAGATGTTAGGTTCCCTTAGGTTAGAGTATATAACGTTACAGATGCATATAATGTCCCCACCGAGACGTACGGGACGACACGGCTTGGATTCTGTAAAACATTATCACCGAGGGGCAAAATGGGTTAGGTTAGGTTATATTACGCTATAGACGTATACAATGTTCCCCCCGAGAAGTGGGGCCGACCCGCCAGGAATGTTGTGAAATACTATATTCTAGATGTTAGGTTGCCTTAGATTAGGGTATATAACGTTACAGATGCATACAATGTCCCTACCGAGACGTACGGGACGATACGCCGGGATTCTGTAAATCATAATCACCGAGGGGCAAAATGGATTAGGTTAGGTTATAATACGATATAGACGTATATAATGTCCCCACCGAGAAGTAGGGGCCGTCACGCCTGGAATGTTGTAAAATACAACATTCGAGACGTTAGGCCGCCTTAGGTTAGGATATATAACTTCATAGACGTATATAATGTCCGCACCGAGACGTACGGGACGACACGACCGGGATTCTGTAAAACATTCCCAGCTAGGGGCTAGATGGGTTAGGTTAGGTTATATTACGTTATAGACGTATATAATGTGCCCACCGAGAAGTAGGAGCCGACCCGCCAGAAATGTTGGAAAATTCTACATCCGAGATGTTAGGTTCCCTTAGGTTAGGATATATAAATTTATAGACGTATATAATGTCCGCACCTAGACGTACGGGAAGACATGAACGGGATTCTGTGAAACATTACCAGCGAGAGTCTAGGTGGGTTAGGTTAGGTTATATTACGATATAGACGTATATAATGTGCCCACCGAGAAGTAGGAGCCGACCCGCCAGGAATGTTGGAAAATACTACATCCGAGATGTTAGGTTCCCTTAGGTTAGGATATATAACGTTATAAACGTATATAATGTCCCCACCGAGAAGTACGGGCAGACACGACCGGGATTTTGTAAAACATTACCAGCGACGGTCTAGATGTGTTAGGTAAGGTTATATTACGATATAGACGTATATAATGTGCCCACCGAGAAGTAGGGGCCGACCCGCCAGAAATGTTGGAAAATTCTACATCCGAGATGATAAGTTGCCTTAGGTTAGGATATATAATGTTATAGACGTATATAATGCCCGCACCGAGACATACGGGACGACACGACCGGGATTTTATAGAACATTACCAGCGAGGTTCTAGATGGGTTAGGTTAGGTTATATAACGATATAGGCGTATATAATGTCCCCACGGAAAAGTACGGGCCGACACGACCGGGATTTTGTAAAACATTACCAGCGAGGGTCTAATTGGGTTAGGTTAGGTTATGTTACGATATAGACGTATATAAAGTGCCCACCGAGAAGTCGGGGCCGACCCGCCAGGAATGTTGGAAAATACTACATCCGAGATGTTAGGTTCCCTTAGGTTATGATATATAACGTTATAGACGTATATAATGTCCCCACCGAGAAGTACGGGCAGACACGACCGGGATTTTGTAAAACATTACCAGCGAGCGTCTAGATGGTTTAGGTTATGTTATATTACGATATAGACGTATATAATGTGCCCACCGAGAAGTAGGGGCCGACCCGCCAGGGATGTTGGAAAATACTACATCCGAGATGTTAGGTTACCTTAAGTTAGGATATATAACGTTATAGACGTATATAATGTCCCAACCGAGAAGTAGGGGCCGACCCGCCAGGGATGTTGGAAAATACTACATCCGAGATGTTAGGTTCGCTTAGGTTAGGATAAATAACGTTATAGACGTATATAATGTCCCCACCGAGAAGTACGGGCAGACACAACCGGGATTTTGTAAAACATTACCAGCGAGGGTCTAGGTGGGTTAGGTTAGGTTATATTACGATATAGACGTATATAAAGTGCCCCCCGAGAAGTGGGAGCCGACACGCCAGGAATGTTGGAAAATACTACATCCGAGATGTTAGGCTCTCTTAGGTTAGTATATATAACGTTATAGACGTATATAATGTCCCCACCGAGAAGTACGGGCAGACACGACCGGGATTTTGTAAAACATTACCAGCGAGGGTCTAGATGGGTTAGGTTAGGTTACATTACGATATAGACCTATATAATGTGCCCACCGAGAAGTAGGGGCCGACCCGCCAGGAATGTTGGAAAATACTACATCCGAGATGTTAGGTTCCCTTAGGTTAGGATATATAAATTTATAGACGTATATAATGTCCGCACCGAGACGTACGGGAAGACATGAACAGGATTGTGTGAAACATTACCAGCGAGGGTCTAGGTGGGTTAGGTTAGGTTATATTACGTTATCGACGAATATAATGTTCCCACCGAGAAGTAGGGGCCGACCCGCCAGAAATGTTGGAAAATTCTACAACAGAGATGTTAAGATGCCTTAGGTTAGGATATATAACGTTATAGACGTATATAATGTCCGCACCGAGAAGTACGGGACGACACGACCGGGATTTTGTAAAACATTACCAGCGAGGGTCTAGATGGGTTCGGTTAGGTTATATTACGATATAGACGTATGTAATGTGCCCACCGAGAAGTGGGGCCGACCCGCCAGGAATGTTGGAAAATACTACGTCCGAGATGTTATGTTCCCTTTGGTTAGGATATGTAAATTTATAGACGTATATAATGTCCGCACCGAGACGTACGGGAAGACATGAACGGGATTCTGGGAAGCATTACCAGCGAGGGTCTAGGTGGGTTAGGTTAGGTTATATTACGTTATATACGTATATAATGTACCCACCGAGAAGTAGGGGCCGACCCGCCAGAAATGTTGGAAAATTCTACATCCGAGATGTTAAGTTGCCTTAGGTTAGGATATATAACGTTATAGACGTATATAATGTCCGCACCGAGACGTACGGGACGACACGAACGGGATTCTGTAACACATTCCCAGCTAGGGGCTAGGTGTGTTAGGTTAGGTGATATTACGATATAGACGTATATAATGTGCCCACCGAGAAGTAGGGGCCGACACGCCCGGAATGTTGGAAAATACTACATCCGAGATGTTAGGCCGCCTTAGGTTAGGATATATAACGTCATAGACGTATATAATGTCCGCACCGAGAAGTACGGGCCGACACGGCCGGGATTTTGTAAAACATTACCAGCGAGGGTCTAGATGGGTTAGGTTAGGTTATATTACGGTATAGACGTATATAATGTGCCCACCGAGAAGTAGGGGCCGACCCGCCAGGAATGTTGTGAAATACCTACATCCGAGATGTTAGGTTCCCTTAGGTTAGGATATATAACGTTATTGACGTATATAATGTCCCAACCGAGAAGTACGGGCCGACACGACCGGGATTTTGTAAAACATTACCAGCGAGGGTCTAGATGGGTTAGGTTAGGTTATATTACGATATAGACGTATATAATGTGCCCGCCGAGAAGTAGGGGCCGACCCGCCAGGAATGTTGGAAAATACATCATCCGAGATGTTAGGTTCCCTTAGGTTAGAGTATATAACGTTACAGATGCATATAATGTCCCCACCGAGACGTACGGGACGACACGGCTTGGATTCTGTAAAACATTATCACCGAGGGGCAAAATGGGTTAGGTTAGGTTATATTACGCTATAGACGTATACAATGTTCCCCCCGAGAAGTGGGGCCGACCCGCCAGGAATGTTGTGAAATACTATATTCTAGATGTTAGGTTGCCTTAGATTAGGGTATATAACGTTACAGATGCATACAATGTCCCTACCGAGACGTACGGGACGATACGCCGGGATTCTGTAAATCATAATCACCGAGGGGCAAAATGGATTAGGTTAGGTTATAATACGATATAGACGTATATAATGTCCCCACCGAGAAGTAGGGGCCGTCACGCCTGGAATGTTGTAAAATACAACATTCGAGACGTTAGGCCGCCTTAGGTTAGGATATATAACTTCATAGACGTATATAATGTCCGCACCGAGACGTACGGGACGACACGACCGGGATTCTGTAAAACATTCCCAGCTAGGGGCTAGATGGGTTAGGTTAGGTTATATTACGTTATAGACGTATATAATGTGCCCACCGAGAAGTAGGAGCCGACCCGCCAGAAATGTTGGAAAATTCTACATCCGAGATGTTAGGTTCCCTTAGGTTAGGATATATAAATTTATAGACGTATATAATGTCCGCACCTAGACGTACGGGAAGACATGAACGGGATTCTGTGAAACATTACCAGCGAGAGTCTAGGTGGGTTAGGTTAGGTTATATTACGATATAGACGTATATAATGTGCCCACCGAGAAGTAGGAGCCGACCCGCCAGGAATGTTGGAAAATACTACATCCGAGATGTTAGGTTCCCTTAGGTTAGGATATATAACGTTATAAACGTATATAATGTCCCCACCGAGAAGTACGGGCAGACACGACCGGGATTCTGTAAAACATTACCAGCGACGGTCTAGATGTGTTAGGTAAGGTTATATTACGATATAGACGTATATAATGTGCCCACCGAGAAGTAGGGGCCGACCCGCCAGAAATGTTGGAAAATTCTACATCCGAGATGATAAGTTGCCTTAGGTTAGGATATATAATGTTATAGACGTATATAATGCCCGCACCGAGACATACGGGACGACACGACCGGGATTTTATAGAACATTACCAGCGAGGTTCTAGATGGGTTAGGTTAGGTTATATAACGATATAGGCGTATATAATGTCCCCACGGAAAAGTACGGGCCGACACGACCGGGATTTTGTAAAACATTACCAGCGAGGGTCTAATTGGGTTAGGTTAGGTTATGTTACGATATAGACGTATATAAAGTGCCCACCGAGAAGTCGGGGCCGACCCGCCAGGAATGTTGGAAAATACTACATCCGAGATGTTAGGTTCCCTTAGGTTATGATATATAACGTTATAGACGTATATAATGTCCCCACCGAGAAGTACGGGCAGACACGACCGGGATTTTGTAAAACATTACCAGCGAGCGTCTAGATGGTTTAGGTTATGTTATATTACGATATAGACGTATATAATGTGCCCACCGAGAAGTAGGGGCCGACCCGCCAGGGATGTTGGAAAATACTACATCCGAGATGTTAGGTTACCTTAAGTTAGGATATATAACGTTATAGACGTATATAATGTACCAACCGAGAAGTAGGGGCCGACCCGCCAGGAATGTTGGAAAATACTACATCAGAGATGTTAGGTTCCCTTAGGCTAGGATATATAAAGTTATAGACGTATATAATGTCCCCACGGAAAAGTACGGGCCGACATGACCGGGATTTTGTAAAACATTCCCAGCTAGGGCCTAGATGGGTTAGGTTAGGTTATATTACGTTATAGACGTATATAATGTTCCGATCCGAGAAGTGGGGCCGACCCGCCAGGAATGTTGTGAAATACTACATTCGAGATGTTAGTTTGCCTTAGGTTAGGGTATATAACGTTACAGATGCATATAATGTCCCCACCGAGACGTACGCGACGACACGGCTGGGATTCTGTAAAACATTATCACCGAGTGGCAAAATGGGTTAGGTTAGGTTATATTACGATATAGACGTATATAATGTGCCCACCGAGAAGTAGAGGCCGACCAGCCAGGAATGTTGGAAAATACTACATCCGAGATGTTAGGTTCCCTTAGGTTAGGATATATAACGTTATAGACGTATATAATGTCCGCACCGAGACGTACAGGAAGACACGACCGGGATTTTGTAAAACATTACCAGCGAGTGTCTAGATGGGTTAGGTTAGGTTATATTACGGTATAGACGTATATAATGTGCCCACCGAGAAGTAGGGGCCGACCCGCCAGGAATGTTGGAAAATACTACATCAGAGATGTTAGGTTCCCTTAGGCTAGGATATATAAAGTTATAGACGTATATAATGTCCCCACGGAAAAGTACGGGCCGACATGACCGGGAATTTGTAAAACATTCCCAGCTAGGGCCTAGATGGGTTAGGTTAGGTTATATTACGTTATAGACGTATATAATGTTCCGATCCGAGAAGTGGGGCCGACCCGCCAGGAATGTTGTGAAATACTACATTCGAGATGATAGTTTGCCTTAGGTTAGGGTATATAACGTTACAGATGCATATAATGTCCCCACCGAGACGTACGGGACGACACGGCTGGTATTCTGTAAAACATTATCACCGAGGGGCAAAATGGGTTAGGTTAGGTTATATTACGATATAGACGTATATAATGTCCCCACCGAGAAGTACGGGCAGACACGACCGGGATTTTGTAAAACATTACCAGCGAGGGTCTAGATGGGTTAGGTTAGGTTACATTACGATATAGACCTATATAATGTGCCCACCGAGAAGTAGGGGCCGACCCGCCAGGAATGTTGGAAAATACTACATCCGAGATGTTAGGTTCCCTTAGGTTAGGATATATAAATTTATAGACGTATATAATGTCCGCACCGAGACGTACGGGAAGACATGAACAGGATTGTGTGAAACATTACCAGCGAGGGTCTAGGTGGGTTAGGTTAGGTTATATTACGTTATAGACGAATATAATGTTCCCACCGAGAAGTAGGGGCCGACCCGCCAGAAATGTTGGAAAATTCTACAACAGAGATGTTAAGATGCCTTAGGTTAGGATATATAACGTTATAGACGTATATAATGTCCGCACCGAGAAGTACGGGACGACACGACCGGGATTTTGTAAAACATTACCAGCGAGGGTCTAGATGGGTTCGGTTAGGTTATATTACGATATAGACGTATGTAATGTGCCCACCGAGAAGTGGGGCCGACCCGCCAGGAATGTTGGAAAATACTACGTCCGAGATGTTATGTTCCCTTTGGTTAGGATATGTAAATTTATAGACGTATATAATGTCCGCACCGAGACGTACGGGAAGACATGAACGGGATTCTGGGAAGCATTACCAGCGAGGGTCTAGGTGGGTTAGGTTAGGTTATATTACGTTATAGACGTATATAATGTACCCACCGAGAAGTAGGGGCCGACCCGCCAGAAATGTTGGAAAATTCTACATCCGAGATGTTAAGTTGCCTTAGGTTAGGATATATAACGTTATAGACGTATATAATGTCCGCACCGAGACGTACGGGACGACACGAACGGGATTCTGTAACACATTCCCAGCTAGGGGCTAGGTGTGTTAGGTTAGGTTATATTACGATATAGACGTATATAATGTGCCCACCGAGAAGTAGGGGCCGACACGCCAGGAATGTTGGAAAATACTACATCCGAGATGTTAGGCCGCCTTAGGTTAGGATATATAACTTCATAGACGTATATAATGTCCGCACCGAGAAGTACGGGCCGACACGGCCGGGATTTTGTAAAACATTACCAGCGAGGGTCTAGATGGGTTAGGTTAGGTTATATTACGGTATAGACGTATATAATGTGCCCACCGAGAAGTAGGGGCCGACCCGCCAGGAATGTTGTGAAATACCTACATCCGAGATGTTAGGTTCCCTTAGGTTAGGATATATAACGTTATTGACGTATATAATGTCCCAACCGAGAAGTACGGGCCGACACGACCGGGATTTTGTAAAACATTACCAGCGAGGGTCTAGATGGGTTAGGTTAGGTTATATTACGATATAGACGTATATAATGTGCCCGCCGAGAAGTAGGGGCCGACCCGCCAGGAATGTTGGAAAATACATCATCCGAGATGTTAGGTTCCCTTAGGTTAGAGTATATAACGTTACAGATGCATATAATGTCCCCACCGAGACGTACGGGACGACACGGCTTGGATTCTGTAAAACATTATCACCGAGGGGCAAAATGGGTTAGGTTAGGTTATATTACGCTATAGACGTATACAATGTTCCCCCCGAGAAGTGGGGCCGACCCGCCAGGAATGTTGTGAAATACTATATTCTAGATGTTAGGTTGCCTTAGATTAGGGTATATAACGTTACAGATGCATACAATGTCCCTACCGAGACGTACGGGACGATACGCCGGGATTCTGTAAATCATAATCACCGAGGGGCAAAATGGATTAGGTTAGGTTATAATACGATATAGACGTATATAATGTCCCCACCGAGAAGTAGGGGCCGTCACGCCTGGAATGTTGTAAAATACAACATTCGAGACGTTAGGCCGCCTTAGGTTAGGATATATAACTTCATAGACGTATATAATGTCCGCACCGAGACGTACGGGACGACACGACCGGGATTCTGTAAAACATTCCCAGCTAGGGGCTAGATGGGTTAGGTTAGGTTATATTACGTTATAGACGTATATAATGTGTCCACCGAGAAGTAGGAGCCGACCCGCCAGAAATGTTGGAAAATTCTACATCCGAGATGTTAGGTTCCCTTAGGTTAGGATATATAAATTTATAGACGTATATAATGTCCGCACCTAGACGTACGGGAAGACATGAACGGGATTCTGTGAAACATTACCAGCGAGAGTCTAGGTGGGTTAGGTTAGGTTATATTACGATATAGACGTATATAATGTGCCCACCGAGAAGTAGGAGCCGACCCGCCAGGAATGTTGGAAAATACTACATCCGAGATGTTAGGTTCCCTTAGGTTAGGATATATAACGTTATAAACGTATATAATGTCCCCACCGAGAAGTACGGGCAGACACGACCGGGATTTTGTAAAACATTACCAGCGACGGTCTAGATGTGTTAGGTAAGGTTATATTACGATATAGACGTATATAATGTGCCCACCGAGAAGTAGGGGCCGACCCGCCAGAAATGTTGGAAAATTCTACATCCGAGATGATAAGTTGCCTTAGGTTAGGATATATAATGTTATAGACGTATATAATGCCCGCACCGAGACATACGGGACGACACGACCGGGATTTTATAGAACATTACCAGCGAGGTTCTAGATGGGTTAGGTTGGGTTATATAACGATATAGGCGTATATAATGTCCCCACGGAAAAGTACGGGCCGACACGACCGGGATTTTGTAAAACATTACCAGCGAGGGTCTAATTGGGTTAGGTTAGGTTATGTTACGATATAGACGTATATAAAGTGCCCACCGAGAAGTCGGAGCCGACCCGCCAGGAATGTTGGAAAATACTACATCCGAGATGTTAGGTTCCCTTAGGTTATGATATATAACGTTATAGACGTATATAATGTCCCCACCGAGAAGTACGGGCAGACACGACCGGGATTTTGTAAAACATTACCAGCGAGCGTCTAGATGGTTTAGGTTATGTTATATTACGATATAGACGTATATAATGTGCCCACCGAGAAGTAGGGGCCGACCCGCCAGGGATGTTGGAAAATACTACATCCGAGATGTTAGGTTACCTTAAGTTAGGATATATAACGTTATAGACGTATATAATGTCCCAACCGAGAAGTAGGGGCCGACCCGCCAGGAATGTTGGAAAATACTACATCAGAGATGTTAGGTTCCCTTAGGCTAGGATATATAAAGTTATAGACGTATATAATGTCCCCACGGAAAAGTACGGGCCGACATGACCGGGATTTTGTAAAACATTCCCAGCTAGGGCCTAGATGGGTTAGGTTAGGTTATATTACGTTATAGACGTATATAATGTTCCGATCCGAGAAGTGGGGCCGACCCGCCAGGAATGTTGTGAAATACTACATTCGAGATGTTAGTTTGCCTTAGGTTAGGGTATATAACGTTACAGATGCATATAATGTCCCCACCGAGACGTACGGGACGACACGGCTGGGATTCTGTAAAACATTATCACCGAGTGGCAAAATGGGTTAGGTTAGGTTATATTACGATATAGACGTATATAATGTGCCCACCGAGAAGTAGAGGCCGACCAGCCAGGAATGTTGGAAAATACTACATCCGAGATGTTAGGTTCCCTTAGGTTAGGATATATAACGTTATAGACGTATATAATGTCCGCACCGAGACGTACAGGAAGACACGACCGGGATTTTGTAAAACATTACCAGCGAGTGTCTAGATGGGTTAGGTTAGGTTATATTACGGTATAGACGTATATAATGTGCCCACCGAGAAGTAGGGGCCGACCCGCCAGGAATGTTGGAAAATACTACATCAGAGATGTTAGGTTCCCTTAGGCTAGGATATATAAAGTTATAGACGTATATAATGTCCCCACGGAAAAGTACGGGCCGACATGACCGGGAATTTGTAAAACATTCCCAGCTAGGGCCTAGATGGGTTAGGTTAGGTTATATTACGTTATAGACGTATATAATGTTCCGATCCGAGAAGTGGGGCCGACCCGCCAGGAATGTTGTGAAATACTACATTCGAGATGATAGTTTGCCTTAGGTTAGGGTATATAACGTTACAGATGCATATAATGTCCCCACCGAGACGTACGGGACGACACGGCTTGGATTCTGTAAAACATTATCACCGAGGGGCAAAATGGGTTAGGTTAGGTTATATTACGATATAGACGTATATAATGTTCCCCCCGAGAAGTGGGGCCGACTCGCCAGGAATGTTGTGAAATACTACATTCTAGATGTTAGGTTGCCTTAGATTAGGGTATATAACGTTACAGATGCATACAATGTCCCTACCGAGACGTACGGGACGATACGCCGGGATTCTGTAAATCATAATCACCGAGGGGCAAAATGGATTAGGTTAGGTTATAATACGATATAGACGTATATAATGTCCCCACCGAGAAGTAGGGGCCGTCACGCCTGGAATGTTGTAAAATACAACATTCGAGACGTTAGGCCGCCTTAGGTTAGGATATATAACTTCATAGACGTATATAATGTCCGCACCGAGACGTACGGGACGACACGACCGGGATTCTGTAAAACATTCCCAGCTAGGGGCTAGATCGGTTAGGTTAGGTTATATTACGTTATAGACGTATATAATGTTCCCACCGAGAATTGGCGCCGACCCGCCAGGAATGTTGTGAAATACTACATCCGCGATGTTAGGTTCCCTTAGGTTAGGATATACAACGTTATAGACGTACATAATGTCCCCACCGAGAAGTACGAGCCGACACGACCGGGATTTTGTAAAACATTACCAGCCAGGGTCTAGACGGGTTAGGTTAGGTTATATTACCATATAGACGTATATAATGTGCCCGCCGAGAAGTAGGGGCCGACCCGCCAGGAATGTTGTGAAATACTACATTCGAGATGTTAGGTTGCCTTAGGTTAGGGTATATAACGTTACAGTTGCATATAATGTCCCCACCGAGACGTACGGGACGACACGGCTGGGATTCTGTAAAACATTATCACCGAGGAGCAAAATGGGTTAGGTTAGGTTATATTACGATATAGACGTATATAATGTGCCCGCCGAGAAGTAGGGGCCGACCCGCCAGGAATGTTGGAAAATACTAAATCCGAGATGTTAGGTTCCCTTAGGTTAGGATATATAAAGTTATAGACGTATATAATGCCCGCACCAAGACGTACGTGAAGACACGGCCGGGATTCTGTATAACATTACCAGCGAGGAGCTAGATGGGTTAGGTTAGGTTATATTACGTTATAGACGTATATAATGTTCCCACCGAGAAGAGGGGCCGACCCGCCAGGAATGTTGTGAAATACTACATTCGAGATGTCAGGTTGCCTTAGGTTAGGGTATATAACGTTACAGATACATATAATGTCCCCACCGAGACGTACGGGACGACACGGCTTGGATTCTGTAAAACATTATCACCGAGGGGCAAAATGGGTTAGGTTAGGCTATATTACGATATAGACGTATATAATGTTCCCCCCGAGAAGTGGGGCCGACCCGCCAGGAATGTTGTGAAATACTACATTCTAGATGTTAGGTTGCCTTAGATTAGGATATATAACGTTACAGATGCATACAATGTCCCTACCGAGACGTACGGGACGATACGCCGGAATTCTGTAAATCATAATCACCGAGGGGCAAAATGGATTAGGTTAGTTTATAATACGATATAGACGTATATAGTGTCCCCACCGAGAAGTAGGGGCCGTCACGCCTGGAATGTTGTAAAATACAACATTCGAGACGTTAGGCCGCCTTAGGTTAGGATATATAACTTCATAGACGTATATAATGTCCGCACCGAGACGTACGGGACGACACGACCGGGATTCTGTAAAACATTCCCAGCTAGGGGCTAGATGGGTTAGGTTAGGTTATATTACGTTATAGACGTATATAATGTTCCCACCGAGAAGTGGGGCCGACCCGCCAGGAATGTTGTGAAACACTACATTCGAGATGTTAGGTTGCCTTAGGTTAGGGTATATAACGTTACAGATGCATATAATGTCCCCACCGAGACGTACGGGACGACACGGCTGGGAATCTGTAAAACATTATCACCGAGGGGCAAAATGGATTAGGTTAGGTTATATTACGATATAGACGTATATAATGTGCCCACCGAGAAGTAGAGGCCGACCTGCCAGGAATGTTGGAAAATACTACATCCGAGATGTTAGGTTCCCTTAGGTTAGGATATATAACGTTATAGACGTATATAATGTCCGTGCCGAGACGTACGGGACGACACGCCGGGATTCTGTAAATCATAATCACCGAGGGGCAAAATGGATTAGGTTAGGTTATAATACGATATAGACGTATATAATGTCCCCACCGAGAAGTAGGGGCCGTCACGCCTGGAATGTTGTAAAATACAACATTCGAGATGTTAGGCCGCCTTAGGTTAGGATATATAACTTCATAGACGTATATAATGTCCGCACCGAGAAGTACGGGCCGACACGACCGGGATTTTGTAAAACATTACCAGCGAGGGTCTAGATGGGTTAGGTTAGGTTATATTACGTTATAGACGTATATAATGTGCCCACCGAGAAGTAGGGGCCGAACCTCCGGGATTGTTGGACAATTCTACATCCGAGATGTTAGGTTCCCTTAGGTTAGGATATATAAAGTTATAGACGTATATAATGTCCGCACCGAGACGTACAGGAAGACACGACCGGGATTTTGTAAAACATTACCAGCGAGTGTCTAGATGGGTTAGGTTAGGTTATATTACGGTATAGACGTATATAATGTGCCCACCGAGAATTAGGGGCCGACCCGCCAGGAATGTTGGAAAATACTACATCAGAGATGTTAGGTTCCCTTAGGCTAGGATATATAAAGTTATAGACGTATATAATGTCCCCACGGAAAAGTACGGGCCGACATGACCGGGATTTTGTAAAACATTCCCAGCTAGGGCCTAGATGGGTTAGGTTAGCTAATATTACGTTATAGACGTATATAATGTTCCGATCCGAGAAGTGGGGCCGACCCGCCAGGAATGTTGTGAAATACTACATTCGAGATGTTAGTTTGCCTTAGGTTAGGGTATATAACGTTACAGATGCATATAATGTCCCCACCGAGACGTACGGGACGACACGGCTGGTATTCTGTAAAACATTATCACCGAGTGGCAAAATGGGTTAGGTTAGGTTATATTACGATATAGACGTATATAATGTGCCCACCGAGAAGTAGAGGCCGACCCGCCAGGAATGTTGGAAAATACTACATCCGAGATGTTAGGTTCCCTTAGGTTAGGATATATAACATTATAGACGTATATAATGTCCGTACCGAGACGTACGGGACGACACGACCGTGATTCTGTAAAACATTACCAGCGAGGGTCTAGATGGGTTAGGTTAGGTTATATTACGATATAGACGTATATAATGTGCCCACCGAGAAGTAGGGGCCGAACCGCCAGGAATGTTGGAAAATACTACATTCGAGATGTTAGGTTCCCTTAGGTTAGGATATATATCGTTATAGACGAATATAATGTCCGCACCGAGAAGTACGGGCAGACACGACCGGGATTTTGTAAAACATTACCAGCGAGGGTCTAAATGTGTTAGGTTAGGTTATATTACGATATAGACGTCTATAATGTGCCCACCGAGAAGTAGGGGCCGACCCGCCAGGATTGTTGGAAAATACTACACCCGAGATATTAGGTTCCCCTAGGTTAGGATATATAAAGTTATAGACGTATATAATGTCCCCACGGAAGAGTACGGGCAGACACGACCGGGATTTTGTAAACCATTCCCAGCTAGGGGCTAGATGGGTTAGGTTAGGTTATATTACGATATAGACGTATATAATGCGCCCACCGAGAAGTAGGGGCCGACCCGCCAGGAATGTTGTAAAATACCTACATCCGAGATGTTAGGTTCCCTTAGGTTAGGATATATAACGTTATTGACGTATATAATGTCCCAACCGAGAAGTACGGGCCGACACGACCGGGATTTTGTAAAACATTACCAGCGAGGGTCTAGATGGGTTAGGTTAGGTTATATTACGATATAGACGTATATAATGTGCCCGCCGAGAAGTAGGGGCCGACCCGCCAGGAATGTTGGAAAATACATCATCCGAGATGTTAGGTTCCCTTAGGTTAGGGTATATAACGTTACAGATGCATATAATGTCCCCACCGAGACGTACGGGACGACACGGCTTGGATTCTGTAAAACATTATCACCGAGGGGCAAAATGGGTTAGGTTAGGTTATATTACGATATAGACGTATATAATGTTCCCCCCGAGAAGTGGGGCCGACTCGCCAGGAATGTTGTGAAATACTACATTCTAGATGTTAGGTTGCCTTAGATTAGGGTATATAACGTTACAGATGCATACAATGTCCCTACCGAGACGTACGGGACGATACGCCGGGATTCTGTAAATCATAATCACCGAGGGGCAAAATGGATTAGGTTAGGTTATAATACGATATAGACGTATATAATGTCCCCACCGAGAAGTAGGGGCCGTCACGCCTGGAATGTTGTAAAATACAACATTCGAGACGTTAGGCCGCCTTAGGTTAGGATATATAACTTCATAGACGTATATAATGTCCGCACCGAGACGTACGGGACGACACGACCGGGATTCTGTAAAACATTCCCAGCTAGGGGCTAGATCGGTTAGGTTAGGTTATATTACGTTATAGACGTATATAATGTTCCCACCGAGAATTGGCGCCGACCCGCCAGGAATGTTGTGAAATACTACATCCGCGATGTTAGGTTCCCTTAGGTTAGGATATACAACGTTATAGACGTACATAATGTCCCCACCGAGAAGTACGAGCCGACACGACCGGGATTTTGTAAAACATTACCAGCCAGGGTCTAGACGGGTTAGGTTAGGTTATATTACCATATAGACGTATATAATGTGCCCGCCGAGAAGTAGGGGCCGACCCGCCAGGAATGTTGTGAAATACTACATTCGAGATGTTAGGTTGCCTTAGGTTAGGGTATATAACGTTACAGTTGCATATAATGTCCCCACCGAGACGTACGGGACGACACGGCTGGGATTCTGTAAAACATTATCACCGAGGAGCAAAATGGGTTAGGTTAGGTTATATTACGATATAGACGTATATAATGTGCCCGCCGAGAAGTAGGGGCCGACCCGCCAGGAATGTTGGAAAATACTACATCCGAGATGTTAGGTTCCCTTAGGTTAGGATATATAAAGTTATAGAAGTATATAATGCCCGCACCAAGACGTACGTGAAGACACGGCCGGGATTCTGTATAACATTACCAGCGAGGAGCTAGATGGGTTAGGTTAGGTTATATTACGTTATAGACGTATATAATGTTCCCACCGAGAAGAGGGGCCGACCCGCCAGGAATGTTGTGAAATACTACATTCGAGATGTCAGGTTGCCTTAGGTTAGGGTATATAACGTTACAGATACATATAATGTCCCCACCGAGACGTACGGGACGACACGGCTTGGATTCTGTAAAACATTATCACCGAGGGGCAAAATGGGTTAGGTTAGGCTATATTACGATATAGACGTATATAATGTTCCCCCCGAGAAGTGGGGCCGACCCGCCAGGAATGTTGTGAAATACTACATTCTAGATGTTAGGTTGCCTTAGATTAGGATATATAACGTTACAGATGCATACAATGTCCCTACCGAGACGTACGGGACGACACGCCGGGATTCTGTAAATCATAATCACCGAGGGGCAAAATGGATTAGGTTAGGTTATAATACGATATAGACGTATATAATGTCCCCACCGAGAAGTAGGGGCCGTCACGCCTGGAATGTTGTAAAATACAACATTCGAGATGTTAGGCCGCCTTAGGTTAGGATATATAACTTCATAGACGTATATAATGTCCGCACCGAGAAGTACGGGCCGACACGACCGGGATTTTGTAAAACATTACCAGCGAGGGTCTAGATGGGTTAGGTTAGGTTATATTACGTTATAGACGTATATAATGTGCCCACCGAGAAGTAGGGGCCGAACCTCCGGGATTGTTGGACAATTCTACATCCGAGATGTTAGGTTCCCTTAGGTTAGGATATATAAAGTTATAGACGTATATAATGTCCGCACCGAGACGTACAGGAAGACACGACCGGGATTTTGTAAAACATTACCAGCGAGTGTCTAGATGGGTTAGGTTAGGTTATATTACGGTATAGACGTATATAATGTGCCCACCGAGAATTAGGGGCCGACCCGCCAGGAATGTTGGAAAATACTACATCAGAGATGTTAGGTTCCCTTAGGCTAGGATATATAAAGTTATAGACGTATATAATGTCCCCACGGAAAAGTACGGGCCGACATGACCGGGATTTTGTAAAACATTCCCAGCTAGGGCCTAGATGGGTTAGGTTAGCTAATATTACGTTATAGACGTATATAATGTTCCGATCCGAGAAGTGGGGCCGACCCGCCAGGAATGTTGTGAAATACTACATTCGAGATGTTAGTTTGCCTTAGGTTAGGGTATATAACGTTACAGATGCATATAATGTCCCCACCGAGACGTACGGGACGACACGGCTGGGATTCTGTAAAACATTATCACCGAGTGGCAAAATGGGTTAGGTTAGGTTATATTACGATATAGACGTATATAATGTGCCCACCGAGAAGTAGAGGCCGACCAGCCAGGAATGTTGGAAAATACTACATCCGAGATGTTAGGTTCCCTTAGGTTAGGATATATAACGTTATAGACGTATATAATGTCCGCACCGAGACGTACAGGAAGACACGACCGGGATTTTGTAAAACATTACCAGCGAGTGTCTAGATGGGTTAGGTTAGGTTATATTACGGTATAGACGTATATAATGTGCCCACCGAGAAGTAGGGGCCGACCCGCCAGGAATGTTGGAAAATACTACATCAGAGATGTTAGGTTCCCTTAGGCTAGGATATATAAAGTTATAGACGTATATAATGTCCCCACGGAAAAGTACGGGCCGACATGACCGGGAATTTGTAAAACATTCCCAGCTAGGGCCTAGATGGGTTAGGTTAGGTTATATTACGTTATAGACGTATATAATGTTCCGATCCGAGAAGTGGGGCCGACCCGCCAGGAATGTTGTGAAATACTACATTCGAGATGATAGTTTGCCTTAGGTTAGGGTATATAACGTTACAGATGCATATAATGTCCCCACCGAGACGTACGGGACGACACGGCTGGTATTCTGTAAAACATTATCACCGAGGGGCAAAACGGGGTTAGGTTAGGTTATATTACGATATAGACGTATATAATGTGCCCACCGAGAAGTAGAGGCCGACCCGCCAGGAATGTTGGAAAATACTACATCCGAGATGTTAGGTTCCCTTAGGTTAGGATATATAACATTATAGACGTATATAATGTCCGTACCGAGACGTACGGGACGACACGACCGTGATTCTGTAAAACATTACCAGCGAGGGTCTAGATGGGTTAGGTTAGGTTATATTACGATATAGACGTATATAATGTGCCCACCGAGAAGTAGGGGCCGAACCGCCAGGAATGTTGGAAAATACTACATTCGAGATGTTAGGTTCCCTTAGGTTAGGATATATATCGTTATAGACGAATATAATGTCCGCACCGAGAAGTACGGGCAGACACGACCGGGATTTTGTAAAACATTACCAGCGAGGGTCTAAATGTGTTAGGTTAGGTTATATTACGATATAGACGTCTATAATGTGCCCACCGAGAAGTAGGGGCCGACCCGCCAGGATTGTTGGAAAATACTACACCCGAGATATTAGGTTCCCCTAGGTTAGGATATATAAAGTTATAGACGTATATAATGTCCCCACGGAAGAGTACGGGCAGACACGACCGGGATTTTGTAAAACATTCCCAGCTAGGGGCTAGATGGGTTAGGTTAGGTTATATTACGATATAGACGTATATAATGCGCCCACCGAGAAGTAGGGGCCGACCCGCCAGGAATGTTGTGAAATACCTACATCCGAGATGTTAGGTTCCCTTAGGTTAGGATATATAACGTTATTGACGTATATAATGTCCCAACCGAGAAGTACGGGCCGACACGACCGGGATTTTGTAAAACATTACCAGCGAGGGTCTAGATGGGTTAGGTTAGGTTATATTACGATATAGACGTATATAATGTGCCCGCCGAGAAGTAGGGGCCGACCCGCCAGGAATGTTGGAAAATACATCATCCGAGATGTTAGGTTCCCTTAGGTTAGGGTATATAACGTTACAGATGCATATAATGTCCCCACCGAGACGTACGGGACGACACGGCTTGGATTCTGTAAAACATTATCACCGAGGGGCAAAATGGGTTAGGTTAGGTTATATTACGATATAGACGTATATAATGTTCCCCCCGAGAAGTGGGGCCGACCCGCCAGGAATGTTGTGAAATACTACATTCTAGATGTTAGGTTGCCTTAGATTAGGGTATATAACGTTACAGATGCATACAATGTCCCTACCGAGACGTACGGGACGATACGCCGGGATTCTGTAAATCATAATCACCGAGGGGCAAAATGGATTAGGTTAGGTTATAATACGATATAGACGTATATAATGTCCCCAACGAGAAGTAGGGGCCGTCACGCCTGGAATGTTGTAAAATACAACATTCGAGACGTTAGGCCGCCTTAGGTTAGGATATATAACTTCATAGACGTATATAATGTCCGCACCGAGACGTACGGGACGACACGACCGGGATTCTGTAAAACATTCCCAGCTAGGGGCTAGATCGGTTAGGTTAGGTTATATTACGTTATAGACGTATATAATGTTCCCACCGAGAATTGGCGCCGACCCGCCAGGAATGTTGTGAAATACTACATCCGCGATGTTAGGTTCCCTTAGGTTAGGATATACAACGTTATAGACGTACATAATGTCCCCACCGAGAAGTACGAGCCGACACGACCGGGATTTTGTAAAACATTACCAGCCAGGGTCTAGACGGGTTAGGTTAGGTTATATTACCATATAGACGTATATAATGTGCCCGCCGAGAAGTAGGGGCCGACCCGCCAGGAATGTTGTGAAATACTACATTCGAGATGTTAGGTTGCCTTAGGTTAGGGTATATAACGTTACAGATGCATATAATGTCCCCACCGAGACGTACGGGACGACACGGCTGGGATTCTGTAAAACATTATCACCGAGGAGCAAAATGGGTTAGGTTAGGTTATATTACGATATAGACGTATATAATGTGCCCGCCGAGAAGTAGGGGCCGACCCGCCAGGAATGTTGGAAAATACTACATCCGAGATGTTAGGTTCCCTTAGGTTAGGATATATAAAGTTATAGACGTATATAATGCCCGCACCAAGACGTACGTGAAGACACGGCCGGGATTCTGTATAACATTACCAGCGAGGAGCTAGATGGGTTAGGTTAGGTTATATTACGTTATAGACGTATATAATGTTCCCACCGAGAAGAGGGGCCGACCCGCCAGGAATGTTGTGAAATACTACATTCGAGATGTCAGGTTGCCTTAGGTTAGGGTATATAACGTTACAGATACATATAATGTCCCCACCGAGACGTACGGGACGACACGGCTTGGATTCTGTAAAACATTATCACCGAGGGGCAAAATGGGTTAGGTTAGGCTATATTACGATATAGACGTATATAATGTTCCCCCCGAGAAGTGGGGCCGACCCGCCAGGAATGTTGTGAAATACTACATTCTAGATGTTAGGTTGCCTTAGATTAGGATATATAACGTTACAGATGCATACAATGTCCCTACCGAGACGTACGGGACGATACGCCGGAATTCTGTAAATCATAATCACCGAGGGGCAAAATGGATTAGGTTAGGTTATAATACGATATAGACGTATATAATGTCCCCACCGAGAAGTAGGGGCCGTCACGCCTGGAATGTTGTAAAATACAACATTCGAGACGTTAGGCCGCCTTAGGTTAGGATATATAACTTCATAGACGTATATAATGTCCGCACCGAGACGTACGGGACGACACGACCGGGATTCTGTAAAACATTCCCAGCTAGGGGCTAGATGGGTTAGGTTAGGTTATATTACGTTATAGACGTATATAATGTTCCCACCGAGAAGTGGGGCCGACCCGCCAGGAATGTTGTGAAACACTACATTCGAGATGTTAGGTTGCCTTAGGTTAGGGTATATAACGTTACAGATGCATATAATGTCCCCACCGAGACGTACGGGACGACACGGCTGGGAATCTGTAAAACATTATCACCGAGGGGCAAAATGGATTAGGTTAGGTTATATTACGATATAGACGTATATAATGTGCCCACCGAGAAGTAGAGGCCGACCTGCCAGGAATGTTGGAAAATACTACATCCGAGATGTTAGGTTCCCTTAGGTTAGGATATATAACGTTATAGACGTATATAATGTCCGTGCCGAGACGTACGGGACGACACGCCGGGATTCTGTAAATCATAATCACCGAGGGGCAAAATGGATTAGGTTAGGTTATAATACGATATAGACGTATATAATGTCCCCACCGAGAAGTAGGGGCCGTCACGCCTGGAATGTTGTAAAATACAACATTCGAGATGTTAGGCCGCCTTAGGTTAGGATATATAACTTCATAGACGTATATAATGTCCGCACCGAGAAGTACGGGCCGACACGACCGGGATTTTGTAAAACATTACCAGCGAGGGTCTAGATGGGTTAGGTTAGGTTATATTACGTTATAGACGTATATAATGTGCCCACCGAGAAGTAGGGGCCGAACCTCCGGGATTGTTGGACAATTCTACATCCGAGATGTTAGGTTCCCTTAGGTTAGGATATATAAAGTTATAGACGTATATAATGTCCGCACCGAGACGTACAGGAAGACACGACCGGGATTTTGTAAAACATTACCAGCGAGTGTCTAGATGGGTTAGGTTAGGTTATATTACGATATAGACGTATATAATGTGCCCACCGAGAAGTAGGGGCCGACCCGCCAGGAATGTTGGAAAATACTACATCAGAGATGTTAGGTTCCCTTAGGCTAGGATATATAAAGTTATAGACGTATATAATGTCCCCACGGAAAAGTACGGGCCGACATGACCGGGAATTTGTAAAACATTCCCAGCTAGGGCCTAGATGGGTTAGGTTAGGTTATATTACGTTATAGACGTATATAATGTTCCGATCCGAGAAGTGGGGCCGACCCGCCAGGAATGTTGTGAAATACTACATTCGAGAATATAGTTTGCCTTAGGTTAGGATATATAACGTTATAGACGTATATAATGTCCGTACCGAGACGTACGGGACGACACGCCGGGATTCTGTAAATCATAATCACCGAGGGGCAAAATGGATTAGGTTAGGTTATAATACGATATAGACGTATATAATGTCCCCACCGAGAAGTAGGGGCCGTCACGCCTGGAATGTTGTAAAATACAACATTCGAGATGTTAGGCCGCCTTAGGTTAGGATATATAACTTCATAGACGTATATAATGTCCGCACCGAGAAGTACGGGCCGACACGACCGGGATTTTGTAAAACATTACCAGCGAGGGTCTAGATGGGTTAGGTTAGGTTATATTACGTTATAGACGTATATAATGTGCCCACCGAGAAGTAGGGGCCGAACCTCCGGGATTGTTGGACAATTCTACATCCGAGATGTTAGGTTCCCTTAGGTTAGGATATATAAAGTTATAGACGTATATAATGTCCGCACCGAGACGTACAGGAAGACACGACCGGGATTTTGTAAAACATTACCAGCGAGTGTCTAGATGGGTTAGGTTAGGTTATATTACGGTATAGACGTATATAATGTGCCCACCGAGAAGTAGGGGCCGACCCGCCAGGAATGTTGGAAAATACTACATCAGAGATGTTAGGTTCCCTTAGGCTAGGATATATAAAGTTATAGACGTATATAATGTCCCCACGGAAAAGTACGGGCCGACATGACCGGGATTTTGTAAAACATTCCCAGCTAGGGCCTAGATGGGTTAGGTTAGCTAATATTACGTTATAGACGTATATAATGTTCCGATCCGAGAAGTGGGGCCGACCCGCCAGGAATGTTGTGAAATACTACATTCGAGATGTTAGTTTGCCTTAGGTTAGGGTATATAACGTTACAGATGCATATAATGTCCCCACCGAGACGTACGGGACGACACGGCTGGGATTCTGTAAAACATTATCACCGAGTGGCAAAATGGGTTAGGTTAGGTTATATTACGATATAGACGTATATAATGTGCCCACCGAGAATTAGAGGCCGACCAGCCAGGAATGTTGGAAAATACTACATCCGAGATGTTAGGTTCCCTTAGGTTAGGATATATAACGTTATAGACGTATATAATGTCCGCACCGAGACGTACAGGAAGACACGACCGGGATTTTGTAAAACATTACCAGCGAGTGTCTAGATGGGTTAGGTTAGGTTATATTACGGTATAGACGTATATAATGTGCCCACCGAGAAGTAGGGGCCGACCCGCCAGGAATGTTGGAAAATACTACATCAGAGATGTTAGGTTCCCTTAGGCTAGGATATATAAAGTTATAGACGTATATAATGTCCCCACGGAAAAGTACGGGCCGACATGACCGGGAATTTGTAAAACATTCCCAGCTAGGGCCTAGATGGGTTAGGTTAGGTTATATTACGTTATAGACGTATATAATGTTCCGATCCGAGAAGTGGGGACGACCCGCCAGGAATGTTGTGAAATACTACATTCGAGATGATAGTTTGCCTTAGGTTAGGGTATATAACGTTACAGATGCATATAATGTCCCCACCGAGACGTACGGGACGACACGGCTGGTATTCTGTAAAACATTATCACCGAGGGGCAAAATGGGTTAGGTTAGGTTATATTACGATATAGACGTATATAATGTGCCCACCGAGAAGTAGAGGCCGACCCGCCAGGAATGTTGGAAAATACTACATCCGAGATGTTAGGTTCCCTTAGGTTAGGATATATAACATTATAGACGTATATAATGTCCGTACCGAGACGTACGGGACGACACGACCGTGATTCTGTAAAACATTACCAGCGAGGGTCTAGATGGGTTAGGTTAGGTTATATTACGATATAGACGTATATAATGTGCCCACCGAGAAGTAGGGGCCGAACCGCCAGGAATGTTGGAAAATACTACATTCGAGATGTTAGGTTCCCTTAGGTTAGGATATATATCGTTATAGACGAATATAATGTCCGCACCGAGAAGTACGGGCAGACACGACCGGGATTTTGTAAAACATTACCAGCGAGGGTCTAAATGTGTTAGGTTAGGTTATATTACGATATAGACGTCTATAATGTGCCCACCGAGAAGTAGGGGCCGACCCGCCAGGATTGTTGGAAAATACTACACCCGAGATATTAGGTTCCCCTAGGTTAGGATATATAAAGTTATAGACGTATATAATGTCCCCACGGAAGAGTACGGGCAGACACGACCGGGATTTTGTAAAACATTCCCAGCTAGGGGCTAGATGGGTTAGGTTAGGTTATATTACGATATAGACGTATATAATGCGCCCACCGAGAAGTAGGGGCCGACCCGCCAGGAATGTTGTGAAATACCTACATCCGAGATGTTAGGTTCCCTTAGGTTAGGATATATAACGTTATTGACGTATATAATGTCCCAACCGAGAAGTACGGGCCGACACGACCGGGATTTTGTAAAACATTACCAGCGAGGGTCTAGATGGGTTAGGTTAGGTTATATTACGATATAGACGTATATAATGTGCCCGCCGAGAAGTAGGGGCCGACCCGCCAGGAATGTTGGAAAATACATCATCCGAGATGTTAGGTTCCCTTAGGTTAGGGTATATAACGTTACAGATGCATATAATGTCCCCACCGAGACGTACGGGACGACACGGCTTGGATTCTGTAAAACATTATCACCGAGGGGCAAAATGGGTTAGGTTAGGTTATATTACGATATAGACGTATATAATGTTCCCCCCGAGAAGTGGGGCCGACCCGCCAGGAATGTTGTGAAATACTACATTCTAGATGTTAGGTTGCCTTAGATTAGGGTATATAACGTTACAGATGCATACAATGTCCCTACCGAGACGTACGGGACGATACGCCGGGATTCTGTAAATCATAATCACCGAGGGGCAAAATGGATTAGGTTAGGTTATAATACGATATAGACGTATATAATGTCCCCACCGAGAAGTAGGGGCCGTCACGCCTGGAATGTTGTAAAATACAACATTCGAGACGTTAGGCCGCCTTAGGTTAGGATATATAACTTCATAGACGTATATAATGTCCGCACCGAGACGTACGGGACGACACGACCGGGATTCTGTAAAACATTCCCAGCTAGGGGCTAGATCGGTTAGGTTAGGTTATATTACGTTATAGACGTATATAATGTTCCCACCGAGAATTGGCGCCGACCCGCCAGGAATGTTGTGAAATACTACATCCGCGATGTTAGGTTCCCTTAGGTTAGGATATACAACGTTATAGACGTACATAATGTCCCCACCGAGAAGTACGAGCCGACACGACCGGGATTTTGTAAAACATTACCAGCCAGGGTCTAGACGGGTTAGGTTAGGTTAACCCACCTAGACCCTCGCTGGTAATGTTTCACAGAATCCCGTTCATGTCTTCCCGGACGTCTCGGTGCGGACATTATATACGTCTATCAATTTATATATCCTAACCTAAGGGAACCTAACATCTCGGATGTAGTATTTTTCAACATACCTGGCGGATCGGCCCATACTTCTCGGTGGGCACATTACATACGTCTATATCGTAATATAACCTAACCGAACCCATCTAGACCCTCGCTGGTAATGTTTTACAAAATCCCGTTCATGTCTTCCCGTACGTCTCGGTGCGGACATTATATACGTCTATAAATTTATATATCCTAACCTAAGGCAGCTTAACATCTCGGATGTAGTATTTTCCAACATTCCTGGCGGGTCGGCTCCTACTTCTCGGTGGGCACATTATATACGTCTATATCGTAATATAACCTAACCTAACCCATCTAGACCCTCGCTGGTAATGTTTTACAAAATCCCGGTCGTGTCGGACCGTACATCTCGGTGAGGACATTATATACGTCTATAACGTTATATATCCTAACCTAAGGCAACCTAACATCTCGGATGTAGAATTTTCCAACATTTCTGTCGGGTCGGTCCCTAATTCTCGGTGGGAACATTATATACGTCTATAACGTAATATAACCTAACCTAACCCACCTAGACCCTCGCTGGTAATGTTTCACAGAATCCCGTTCATATCTTCCCGGACGTCTCGGTGCGGACATTATATACGTCTATAAATTTATATATCCTAACCTGAGGGAACCTAACATCTCGGATGTAGTATTTTCCAATATTCCTGGCGGGTCGGCCCCTACTTCTCGGTGGGCACATTACATACGTCTATATCGTAATATAACCTAACCGAACCCATCTAGACCATCGCTGGTAATGTTTTACAAAATCCCGGTCGTGTCGGCCCGTACTTCTCGGTGGGGACATTATATACGCCTATAACGTTATATACCCTAACCTAAGAGAACCTAACATCTCGGATGTAGTATTTTCCAACATTCCTGGCGGGTCGGCCCCTACTTCTCGGTGGGCACATTATATACGTCTATATCGTAATATAACCTAAGCTAACCGACCTAGACCCTCGCTGGTAATGCTTCACAGAATCCCGTTCATGTCTTCCCGTACATCTCGGTGAGGACATTATATACGTCTATAACGTTATATACCCTAACCTAAGAGAACCTAACATCTCGGATGTAGTATTTTCCAACATTCCTGGCGGGTCGGCCCCTACTTCTCCGTGGGCACATTATATACGTCTATATCGTAATATAACCTAACCTAACCCATCTAGACCCTCGCTGGTAATGTTTTAAAAATCCCGGTCGTGTCGGCCCGTACATCTCGGTGAGGACATTATATACGTCTATAACGTTATATACCCTAACCTAAGAGAACCTAACATCTCGGATGTAGTATTTTCCAACATTCCTGGCGGGTCGGCCCCTACTTCTAGGTGGGCACATTATATACGTCTATATCGTTATATAACCTAACCTAACCTATCTAGACCCTCGCTGGTAATGTTTTACGAAATCCCGGTCGTGTCGGCCCGTACTTTTCCGTGGGGACCTCATATACGTCTATAACTTTATATATCCTAACCTGAGGAGACCTAACATCTCGAATGTAGTATTTTCCAAAATTCCTGGCGGGTCGGCCCCTACTTCTCGGTGGGCACATTATATACGTCTATATCGTAATATAACCTGACCTAACCCATCTATACCCTCGCTGGTAATGTTTTACAAAATCCCGGTCGTGTCGGACCGTACATCTCGGGGAGGACATTATATACGTCTATAACGTTATATATCCTAACCTAAGTGAACCTAACATCTCTGATGTAGTATTTTCTAACATTCCTGGCGGGTCGGCCCCTACTTCTCCGTGGGCACATTATATACGTCTATATCGTAATATAACCTAACCTAACCCATCTAGACCCTCGCTGGTAATGTTTTTCAAAATCCCGGTCGTGTCGGACCGTACATCTGGGTGAGGACATTATATACGTCTATAACGTTATATATCCTAACCAAAGGGAACCTAACATCTCGGATGTAGTATTTTCCAACATTCCTGGCGGGTCGGCCCCTACTTCTCGGTGGGCACATTATATACGTCTATATCGTAATATAACCTAACCTAACCCACCTAGACCCTCGCTGGTAATGTTTCACAGAATCCCATTCATGTCGGCCCGTACTTTTCCGTGGGGACCTCATATACGTCTATAACTTTATATATCCTAACGTGAGGGAACCTAACATCTCGAATGTAGTATTTCACAACATTCCTGGCGGGTCGGCGCCAATTCTCGGTGGGATCATTATATACGTCTATAACGTAATATAACCTAACGAAACACATCTAGACCCTAGCTGGGAATGTTTTAAAGAATCCCGTTCGTGTCGTGCCGTACGTCTCGGTGCGGACATTATATACGTCTATAACGTTATATATCCTAACCTGGGGGAACCTAACATCTCGGATGTAGTATTTTCCAACAATCCTGGCGGGTCGGCCCCTACTTCTCGGTGGGCACATTATATACGTCTATATCGTAATATAACCTGACCTAACCCATCTAGACCCTCGCTGGTAATGTTTTACAAAATCCCGGTCGTGTCGGACCGTACATCTCGGTGAGGACATTATATACGTCTATAACGTTATATATCCTAACCTAAGGGATCCTAATATCTCGGATGTAGTATTTTCCAACATTCCTGGCGGGTCGGCCCCTACTTCTCCGTGGGCACATTATATACGTCTACATCGTAATATAACCTAACCTAACCCATCTAGACCCTCGCTGGTAATGTTTTACAAAATCCCTGTCGTGTCGGCCCGTACATTTCGGTGAGGACATTATATACGTCTATAACGTTATATATCCTAACCTAAGTGAACCTAACATCTCGGATGTAGTATTTTCCAACATTCCTGGCGGGTCGGCCCCTACTTCTCGGTGGGCACATTATATACGTCTATATCGTAATATAACCTAACCTAACCCACCTAGACCCTCGCTGGTAATTTTTCACAGAATCCCATTCATATCTTCCCGTACGTCTCGGTGCGGACATTATATACGTCTATAAATTTATATATCCTAACCTAAGGGAACCTAACATCTCGGATGTAGTATTTCACAACATTCCTGGCGGGTCGGCGCCAATTCTCGGTGGGATCATTATATACGTCTATAACGTAATATAACCTAACGTAACACATCTAGCCCCTAGCTGGGAATGTTTTACAGAATCCCGTTCGTGTCGTCTCGTACGTCTCGGTGCGGACATTATATACGTCTATAACGGTATATATCCTAACCTAAGGGAACCTAACATCTCGGATGTAGTACTTTCCAACATTCCTGGCGGGTCGGCCCCTACTTCTCGGTGGGCACATTATATACGTCTGTATCGTAATATAACCTAACCTAACCCACCTAGCCCCTCACTGGTAATGTTTCACAGAATCCCATTCATGTCTTCCCGTACGCCTCGGTGCGGACATTATATACGTCTATAAATTTATATATCCTAACCTAAGGGAACCTAACATCTCGAATGTAGTATTTCACAACATTCCTGGCGGGTCGGCGCCAATTCTCGGTAGGATCATTATATACGTCTATAACGTAATATAACATAACGTAACACATCTAGCCCCTACCTGGGAATGTTTTACAGAATCCCGTTCGTGTCGTCCCGTACGTCTCGGTGCGGACATTATATACGTCTATAACGTTATATATCCTAACCTGAGGGAACCTAACATCTCGGATGTAGTATTTTCCAACAATCCTGGCGGGTCGGCCCCTGCTTCTCGGTGGGCACATTATATACGTCTATATCGTAATATAACCTAACCTAACCCATCTAGACCACCGCTCGTAATGTTTTACAAAATCCCGGTCGTGTCTGCCCGTACTTCTCGGTGGGGACATTATATACGTCTATAACGTTATATATCCTAACCTAAGTGAACCGAACATCTCGGATGTAGTATTTTCCAACATTCCTGGCGGGTCGGCCCCTACTTCTCGGTGGGCACATTATATACGTCTATATCGTAATATAACCTAACCTAACCCACCTAGACCCTCGCTGGTAATGTTTCACAGAATCCCGTTCATGTCTTCCCGTACGTCTCGGTGCGGGCATTATATACGTCTATAAATTTATATATCCTAACCTAAGGGAACCTAATATCTCAGATGTAGTAGTTTCCAACATTCCTGGCGGATCGGCCCCTGCTTCTCCGTGGGCACATTATATACGTCTATAACGTAATATAACCTAACCTAACCCACCTAGACCCTCGCTGGTAATGTTTCACAGAATCCTGTTCATGTCTTCCCGGACGTCTCGGTGCGGACATTATATACGTCTATAAATTTATATATCCTAACCTAAGGGAACCTAACATCTCGGATGTAGTATTTTTCAACATACCTGGCGGGTCGGCCCCTACTTCTCGGTGGGCACATTATATAGGTCTATATCGTAATATAACCTAACCTAACCCATCTAGACCCTCGTTGGGAATGTCTTACAAAATCCCGGACGTGTCGGCCCGCACTTTTCCGTGGGGACCCCATATACGTCTATAACTTTATATATCCTAACCTGAGGGAACCTAACATCTCGGATGTAGTGTTTTCCAACAATCCTGGCGGGTCGGCCCCTACTTCTCGGTGGGCACATTATATACGTCTATAACGTTATATACCCTAACCTAAGAGAACCTAACATCTCGGATGTAGTATTTTCCAACATTCCTGGCGGGTCGGCCCCTACTTCTCGGTGGGCACATTATATACGTCTATATCGTAATATAACCTAACCTAACCCATCTAGACCCTCGCTGGTAATGTTTTACAAAATCCCGGTCGTGTCGGCCCGTACATCTCGGTGCGGATATTATATACGTCTATAAATTTATATATCCTAACCTAAGGGAACCTAACATCTCGGATGTAGTATTTCACAACATTCCTGGCGGGTCGGCGCCAATTCTCGGTGGAATCATTATATACGTCTATAACGTAATATAACCTAACGTAACACATCTAGCCCCTAGCTGGTAATGTTTCACAAAATCCCGTTCATGTCTTCCTGTACGTCTCGGTGCGGACATTATATACGTCTATAAATTTATATATCCTAACCTAAGGGAACCTAACATCTCGGATGTAGTATTTTTCAACATTCCTGGCGGGTCGGCCCCTACTTCTCGGCGGGCACATTATATACGTCTATGTCGTAATATAACCTAACCTAACCCATCTAGACCCTCGCTGGTAATGTTATACAAAATCCCGGTCGTGTCTGCCCGTACTTCTCCGTGGGGACCTCATATACGTCCATAACTTTATATATCCTATCCTAAGGGAACCTAATATCTCGGATGTAGTATTTTCCAACATTCCTGGCGGGTCGGCACCTACATCTCGGTGGGCACATTATATCCGTCTATATGGTAATATAACCTAACCTAACCCATCTAGACCCTCGCTGGTAATGTTTTACAAAATCCCGGTCGTGTCGGCCCGTACATCTCGGTGAGGACATTATATACGTCTATAACGTTATATATCCTAACCTAAGTGAACCTAACATCTCGAATGTAGTATTTTCCAACATTCCTGGCGGGTCGGCCCCTACTTCTCGGTGGGCACATTATATACGTCTATATCGTAATATAACCTAACCTAACCCACCTAGACCCTCGCTGGTAATGTTTCACAGAATCCCGTTCATGTCTTCCCGTACGTCTCGGTGCGGACATTATATACGTCTATTAATTTATATATCCTAACCTAAGGGAACCTAACATCTCGGATGTAGTATTTTTCAACATTCCTGGCGGGTCGGCCCCTACTTCTCGGTGGGCACATTATATAGGTCTATATCGTAATATAACCTAACCTAACCCATCTAGACAATCGCTGGTAATGTTTCACAGAATCCCGTTCATGTCTTCCCGTACGTCTCGGTGCGGACATTATATACGTCTATAAATTTATATATCCTAACCTAAGGGAACCTAATATCTCAGATGTAGTAGTTTCCAACATTCCTGGCGGATCGGCCCCTGCTTCTCCGTGGGCACATTATATACGTCTATATCGTAATATAACCTAACCTAACCCACCTAGACCCTCGTTGGGAATGTTTTACAAAATCCCGGACGTGTCGGCCCGCACTTTTCCGTGGGGACCCCATATACGTCTATAACTTTATATATCCTAACCTGAGGGAACCTAACATCTCGGATGTAGTGTTTTCCAACAATCCTGGCGGGTCGGCCCCTACTTCTCGGTGGGCACATTATATACGTCTATAACGTTATATACCCTAACCTAAGAGAACCTAACATCTCGGATGTAGTATTTTCCAACATTCCTGGCGGGTCGGCCCCTACTTCTCGGTGGGCACATTATATACGTCTATATCGTAATATAACCTAACCTAACCCATCTAGACCCTCGCTGGTAATGTTTTACAAAATCCCGGTCGTGTCGGCCCGTACATCTCGGTGCGGATATTATATACGTCTATAAATTTATATATCCTAACCTAAGGGAACCTAACATCTCGGATGTAGTATTTCACAACATTCCTGGCGGGTCGGCGCCAATTCTCGGTGGAATCATTATATACGTCTATAACGTAATATAACCTAACGTAACACATCTAGCCCCTAGCTGGTAATGTTTCACAAAATCCCGTTCATGTCTTCCTGTACGTCTCGGTGCGGACATTATATACGTCTATAAATTTATATATCCTAACCTAAGGGAACCTAACATCTCGGATGTAGTATTTTCCAACATTCCTGGCGGGTCGGCCCCTACTTCTCGGTGGGCACATTATATACGTCTGTATCGTAATATAACCTAACCTAACCCACCTAGCCCCTCACTGGTAATGTTTCACAGAATCCCATTCATGTCTTCCCGTACGCCTCGGTGCGGACATTATATACGTCTATAAATTTATATATCCTAACCTAAGGGAACCTAACATCTCGGATGTAGTATTTCACAACATTCCTGGCGGGTCGGCGCCAATTCTCGGTGGGATCATTATATACGTCTATAACGTAATATAACCTAACGTAACACATCTAGCCCCTCGCTGGGAATGTTTTAATGAATCCCGTTCGTGTCGTCCCGTACGTCTCGGTGCGGACATTATATACGTCTATAACGTTATATATCCTAACCTGAGGGAACTTAACATCTCGGATGTAGTATTTTCCAACATTTCTGGCGGGTCGGCCCCTAATTCTCGGTGGGAACATTATATACGTCTATAACGTAATATAACCTAACCTAACCCACCTAGACCCTCGCTGGTAATGTTTCACAGAATCCCGTTCATGTCTTCCCGGACGTCTCGGTGCGGACATTATATACGTCTATCAATTTATATATCCTAACCTAAGGGAACCTAACATCTCGGATGTAGTATTTTTCAACATACCTGGCGGATCGGCCCATACTTCTCGGTGGGCACATTACATACGTCTATATCGTAATATAACCTAACCGAACCCATCTAGACCCTCGCTGGTAATGTTTTACAAAATCCCGTTCATGTCTTCCCGTACGTCTCGGTGCGGACATTATATACGTCTATAAATTTATATATCCTAACCTAAGGCAGCTTAACATCTCGGATGTAGTATTTTCCAACATTCCTGGCGGGTCGGCTCCTACTTCTCGGTGGGCACATTATATACGTCTATATCGTAATATAACCTAACCTAACCCATCTAGACCCTCGCTGGTAATGTTTTACAAAATCCCGGTCGTGTCGGACCGTACATCTCGGTGAGGACATTATATACGTCTATAACGTTATATATCCTAACCTAAGGCAACCTAACATCTCGGATGTAGAATTTTCCAACATTTCTGTCGGGTCGGTCCCTAATTCTCGGTGGGAACATTATATACGTCTATAACGTAATATAACCTAACCTAACCCACCTAGACCCTCGCTGGTAATGTTTCACAGAATCCCGTTCATATCTTCCCGGACGTCTCGGTGCGGACATTATATACGTCTATAAATTTATATATCCTAACCTGAGGGAACCTAACATCTCGGATGTAGTATTTTCCAATATTCCTGGCGGGTCGGCCCCTACTTCTCGGTGGGCACATTACATACGTCTATATCGTAATATAACCTAACCGAACCCATCTAGACCATCGCTGGTAATGTTTTACAAAATCCCGGTCGTGTCGGCCCGTACTTCTCGGTGGGGACATTATATACGCCTATAACGTTATATACCCTAACCTAAGAGAACCTAACATCTCGGATGTAGTATTTTCCAACATTCCTGGCGGGTCGGCCCCTACTTCTCGGTGGGCACATTATATACGTCTATATCGTAATATAACCTAAGCTAACCGACCTAGACCCTCGCTGGTAATGCTTCACAGAATCCCGTTCATGTCTTCCCGTACATCTCGGTGAGGACATTATATACGTCTATAACGTTATATACCCTAACCTAAGAGAACCTAACATCTCGGATGTAGTATTTTCCAACATTCCTGGCGGGTCGGCCCCTACTTCTCCGTGGGCACATTATATACGTCTATATCGTAATATAACCTAACCTAACCCATCTAGACCCTCGCTGGTAATGTTTTAAAAATCCCGGTCGTGTCGGCCCGTACATCTCGGTGAGGACATTATATACGTCTATAACGTTATATACCCTAACCTAAGAGAACCTAACATCTCGGATGTAGTATTTTCCAACATTCCTGGCGGGTCGGCCCCTACTTCTAGGTGGGCACATTATATACGTCTATATCGTTATATAACCTAACCTAACCTATCTAGACCCTCGCTGGTAATGTTTTACGAAATCCCGGTCGTGTCGGCCCGTACTTTTCCGTGGGGACCTCATATACGTCTATAACTTTATATATCCTAACCTGAGGAGACCTAACATCTCGAATGTAGTATTTTCCAAAATTCCTGGCGGGTCGGCCCCTACTTCTCGGTGGGCACATTATATACGTCTATATCGTAATATAACCTGACCTAACCCATCTATACCCTCGCTGGTAATGTTTTACAAAATCCCGGTCGTGTCGGACCGTACATCTCGGGGAGGACATTATATACGTCTATAACGTTATATATCCTAACCTAAGTGAACCTAACATCTCTGATGTAGTATTTTCTAACATTCCTGGCGGGTCGGCCCCTACTTCTCCGTGGGCACATTATATACGTCTATATCGTAATATAACCTAACCTAACCCATCTAGACCCTCGCTGGTAATGTTTTTCAAAATCCCGGTCGTGTCGGACCGTACATCTGGGTGAGGACATTATATACGTCTATAACGTTATATATCCTAACCAAAGGGAACCTAACATCTCGGATGTAGTATTTTCCAACATTCCTGGCGGGTCGGCCCCTACTTCTCGGTGGGCACATTATATACGTCTATATCGTAATATAACCTAACCTAACCCACCTAGACCCTCGCTGGTAATGTTTCACAGAATCCCATTCATGTCGGCCCGTACTTTTCCGTGGGGACCTCATATACGTCTATAACTTTATATATCCTAACGTGAGGGAACCTAACATCTCGAATGTAGTATTTCACAACATTCCTGGCGGGTCGGCGCCAATTCTCGGTGGGATCATTATATACGTCTATAACGTAATATAACCTAACGAAACACATCTAGACCCTAGCTGGGAATGTTTTAAAGAATCCCGTTCGTGTCGTGCCGTACGTCTCGGTGCGGACATTATATACGTCTATAACGTTATATATCCTAACCTGGGGGAACCTAACATCTCGGATGTAGTATTTTCCAACAATCCTGGCGGGTCGGCCCCTACTTCTCGGTGGGCACATTATATACGTCTATATCGTAATATAACCTGACCTAACCCATCTAGACCCTCGCTGGTAATGTTTTACAAAATCCCGGTCGTGTCGGACCGTACATCTCGGTGAGGACATTATATACGTCTATAACGTTATATATCCTAACCTAAGGGATCCTAATATCTCGGATGTAGTATTTTCCAACATTCCTGGCGGGTCGGCCCCTACTTCTCCGTGGGCACATTATATACGTCTACATCGTAATATAACCTAACCTAACCCATCTAGACCCTCGCTGGTAATGTTTTACAAAATCCCTGTCGTGTCGGCCCGTACATTTCGGTGAGGACATTATATACGTCTATAACGTTATATATCCTAACCTAAGTGAACCTAACATCTCGGATGTAGTATTTTCCAACATTCCTGGCGGGTCGGCCCCTACTTCTCGGTGGGCACATTATATACGTCTATATCGTAATATAACCTAACCTAACCCACCTAGACCCTCGCTGGTAATTTTTCACAGAATCCCATTCATATCTTCCCGTACGTCTCGGTGCGGACATTATATACGTCTATAAATTTATATATCCTAACCTAAGGGAACCTAACATCTCGGATGTAGTATTTCACAACATTCCTGGCGGGTCGGCGCCAATTCTCGGTGGGATCATTATATACGTCTATAACGTAATATAACCTAACGTAACACATCTAGCCCCTAGCTGGGAATGTTTTACAGAATCCCGTTCGTGTCGTCTCGTACGTCTCGGTGCGGACATTATATACGTCTATAACGGTATATATCCTAACCTAAGGGAACCTAACATCTCGGATGTAGTATTTTCCAACATTCCTGGCGGGTCGGCCCCTACTTCTCGGTGGGCACATTATATACGTCTGTATCGTAATATAACCTAACCTAACCCACCTAGCCCCTCACTGGTAATGTTTCACAGAATCCCATTCATGTCTTCCCGTACGCCTCGGTGCGGACATTATATACGTCTATAAATTTATATATCCTAACCTAAGGGAACCTAACATCTCGAATGTAGTATTTCACAACATTCCTGGCGGGTCGGCGCCAATTCTCGGTAGGATCATTATATACGTCTATAACGTAATATAACATAACGTAACACATCTAGCCCCTACCTGGGAATGTTTTACAGAATCCCGTTCGTGTCGTCCCGTACGTCTCGGTGCGGACATTATATACGTCTATAACGTTATATATCCTAACCTGAGGGAACCTAACATCTCGGATGTAGTATTTTCCAACAATCCTGGCGGGTCGGCCCCTGCTTCTCGGTGGGCACATTATATACGTCTATATCGTAATATAACCTAACCTAACCCATCTAGACCACCGCTCGTAATGTTTTACAAAAGCCCGGTCGTGTCTGCCCGTACTTCTCGGTGGGGACATTATATACGTCTATAACGTTATATATCCTAACCTAAGTGAACCGAACATCTCGGATGTAGTATTTTCCAACATTCCTGGCGGGTCGGCCCCTACTTCTCGGTGGGCACATTATATACGTCTATATCGTAATATAACCTAACCTAACCCACCTAGACCCTCGCTGGTAATGTTTCACAGAATCCCGTTCATGTCTTCCCGTACGTCTCGGTGCGGGCATTATATACGTCTATAAATTTATATATCCTAACCTAAGGGAACCTAATATCTCAGATGTAGTAGTTTCCAACATTCCTGGCGGATCGGCCCCTGCTTCTCCGTGGGCACATTATATACGTCTATAACGTAATATAACCTAACCTAACCCACCTAGACCCTCGCTGGTAATGTTTCACAGAATCCTGTTCATGTCTTCCCGGACGTCTCGGTGCGGACATTATATACGTCTATAAATTTATATATCCTAACCTAAGGGAACCTAACATCTCGGATGTAGTATTTTTCAACATACCTGGCGGGTCGGCCCCTACTTCTCGGTGGGCACATTATATAGGTCTATATCGTAATATAACCTAACCTAACCCATCTAGACCCTCGTTGGGAATGTCTTACAAAATCCCGGACGTGTCGGCCCGCACTTTTCCGTGGGGACCCCATATACGTCTATAACTTTATATATCCTAACCTGAGGGAACCTAACATCTCGGATGTAGTGTTTTCCAACAATCCTGGCGGGTCGGCCCCTACTTCTCGGTGGGCACATTATATACGTCTATAACGTTATATACCCTAACCTAAGAGAACCTAACATCTCGGATGTAGTATTTTCCAACATTCCTGGCGGGTCGGCCCCTACTTCTCGGTGGGCACATTATATACGTCTATATCGTAATATAACCTAACCTAACCCATCTAGACCCTCGCTGGTAATGTTTTACAAAATCCCGGTCGTGTCGGCCCGTACATCTCGGTGCGGATATTATATACGTCTATAAATTTATATATCCTAACCTAAGGGAACCTAACATCTCGGATGTAGTATTTCACAACATTCCTGGCGGGTCGGCGCCAATTCTCGGTGGAATCATTATATACGTCTATAACGTAATATAACCTAACGTAACACATCTAGCCCCTAGCTGGTAATGTTTCACAAAATCCCGTTCATGTCTTCCTGTACGTCTCGGTGCGGACATTATATACGTCTATAAATTTATATATCCTAACCTAAGGGAACCTAACATCTCGGATGTAGTATTTTTCAACATTCCTGGCGGGTCGGCCCCTACTTCTCGGCGGGCACATTATATACGTCTATGTCGTAATATAACCTAACCTAACCCATCTAGACCCTCGCTGGTAATGTTATACAAAATCCCGGTCGTGTCTGCCCGTACTTCTCCGTGGGGACCTCATATACGTCCATAACTTTATATATCCTATCCTAAGGGAACCTAATATCTCGGATGTAGTATTTTCCAACATTCCTGGCGGGTCGGCACCTACATCTCGGTGGGCACATTATATCCGTCTATATGGTAATATAACCTAACCTAACCCATCTAGACCCTCGCTGGTAATGTTTTACAAAATCCCGGTCGTGTCGGCCCGTACATCTCGGTGAGGACATTATATACGTCTATAACGTTATATATCCTAACCTAAGTGAACCTAACATCTCGAATGTAGTATTTTCCAACATTCCTGGCGGGTCGGCCCCTACTTCTCGGTGGGCACATTATATACGTCTATATCGTAATATAACCTAACCTAACCCACCTAGACCCTCGCTGGTAATGTTTCACAGAATCCCGTTCATGTCTTCCCGTACGTCTCGGTGCGGACATTATATACGTCTATTAATTTATATATCCTAACCTAAGGGAACCTAACATCTCGGATGTAGTATTTTTCAACATTCCTGGCGGGTCGGCCCCTACTTCTCGGTGGGCACATTATATAGGTCTATATCGTAATATAACCTAACCTAACCCATCTAGACAATCGCTGGTAATGTTTCACAGAATCCCGTTCATGTCTTCCCGTACGTCTCGGTGCGGACATTATATACGTCTATAAATTTATATATCCTAACCTAAGGGAACCTAATATCTCAGATGTAGTAGTTTCCAACATTCCTGGCGGATCGGCCCCTGCTTCTCCGTGGGCACATTATATACGTCTATATCGTAATATAACCTAACCTAACCCACCTAGACCCTCGTTGGGAATGTTTTACAAAATCCCGGACGTGTCGGCCCGCACTTTTCCGTGGGGACCCCATATACGTCTATAACTTTATATATCCTAACCTGAGGGAACCTAACATCTCGGATGTAGTGTTTTCCAACAATCCTGGCGGGTCGGCCCCTACTTCTCGGTGGGCACATTATATACGTCTATAACGTTATATACCCTAACCTAAGAGAACCTAACATCTCGGATGTAGTATTTTCCAACATTCCTGGCGGGTCGGCCCCTACTTCTCGGTGGGCACATTATATACGTCTATATCGTAATATAACCTAACCTAACCCATCTAGACCCTCGCTGGTAATGTTTTACAAAATCCCGGTCGTGTCGGCCCGTACATCTCGGTGCGGATATTATATACGTCTATAAATTTATATATCCTAACCTAAGGGAACCTAACATCTCGGATGTAGTATTTCACAACATTCCTGGCGGGTCGGCGCCAATTCTCGGTGGAATCATTATATACGTCTATAACGTAATATAACCTAACGTAACACATCTAGCCCCTAGCTGGTAATGTTTCACAAAATCCCGTTCATGTCTTCCTGTACGTCTCGGTGCGGACATTATATACGTCTATAAATTTATATATCCTAACCTAAGGGAACCTAACATCTCGGATGTAGTATTTTTCAACATTCCTGGCGGGTCGGCCCCTACTTCTTGGCGGGCACATTATATACGTCTATGTCGTAATATAACCTAACCTAACCCATCTAGACCCTCGCTGGTAATGTTATACAAAATCCCGGTCGTGTCTGCCCGTACTTCTCCGTGGGGACCTCATATACGTCCATAACTTTATATATCCTATCCTAAGGGAACCTAATATCTCGGATGTAGTATTTTCCAACATTCCTGGCGGGTCGGCACCTACATCTCGGTGGGCACATTATATCCGTCTATATCGTAATATAACCTAACCTAACCCATCTAGACCCTCGCTGGTAATGTTTTACAAAATCCCGGTCGTGTCGGCCCGTACATCTCGGTGAGGACATTATATACGTCTATAACGTTATATATCCTAACCTAAGTGAACCTAACATCTCGAATGTAGTATTTTCCAACATTCCTGGCGGGTCGGCCCCTACTTCTCGGTGGGCACATTATATAGGTCTATATCGTAATATAACCTAACCTAACCCATCTAGACCCTCGTTGGGAATGTTTTACAAAATCCCGGACGTGTCGGCCCGCACTTTTCCGTGGGGACCCCATATACGTCTATAACTTTATATATCCTAACCTGAGGGAACCTAACATCTCGGATGTAGTGTTTTCCAACAATCCTGGCGGGTCGGCCCCTACTTCTCGGTGGGCACATTATATACGTCTATAACGTTATATACCCTAACCTAAGAGAACCTAACATCTCGGATGTAGTATTTTCCAACATTCCTGGCGGGTCGGCCCCTACTTCTCGGTGGGCACATTATATACGTCTATATCGTAATATAACCTAACCTAACCCATCTAGACCCTCGCTGGTAATGTTTTACAAAATCCCGGTCGTGTCGGCCCGTACATCTCGGTGCGGATATTATATACGTCTATAAATTTATATATCCTAACCTAAGGGAACCTAACATCTCGGATGTAGTATTTCACAACATTCCTGGCGGGTCGGCGCCAATTCTCGGTGGAATCATTATATACGTCTATAACGTAATATAACCTAACGTAACACATCTAGCCCCTAGCTGGTAATGTTTCACAAAATCCCGTTCATGTCTTCCTGTACGTCTCGGTGCGGACATTATATACGTCTATAAATTTATATATCCTAACCTAAGGGAACCTAACATCTCGGATGTAGTATTTTTCAACATTCCTGGCGGGTCGGCCCCTACTTCTCGGCGGGCACATTATATACGTCTATGTCGTAATATAACCTAACCTAACCCATCTAGACCCTCGCTGGTAATGTTATACAAAATCCCGGTCGTGTCTGCCCGTACTTCTCCGTGGGGACCTCATATACGTCCATAACTTTATATATCCTATCCTAAGGGAACCTAATATCTCGGATGTAGTATTTTCCAACATTCCTGGCGGGTCGGCACCTACATCTCGGTGGGCACATTATATCCGTCTATATCGTAATATAACCTAACCTAACCCATCTAGACCCTCGCTGGTAATGTTTTACAAAATCCCGGTCGTGTCGGCCCGTACATCTCGGTGAGGACATTATATACGTCTATAACGTTATATATCCTAACCTAAGTGAACCTAACATCTCGAATGTAGTATTTTCCAACATTCCTGGCGGGTCGGCCCCTACTTCTCGGTGGGCACATTATATACGTCTATATCGTAATATAACCTAACCTAACCCACCTAGACCCTCGCTGGTAATGTTTCACAGAATCCCGTTCATGTCTTCCCGTACGTCTCGGTGCGGACATTATATACGTCTATTAATTTATATATCCTAACCTAAGGGAACCTAACATCTCGGATGTAGTATTTTTCAACATTCCTGGCGGGTCGGCCCCTACTTCTCGGTGGGCACATTATATAGGTCTATATCGTAATATAACCTAACCTAACCCATCTAGACAATCGCTGGTAATGTTTTACAAAATCCCGGTCGTGTCTGCCCGTACTTCTCGGTGGAGACATTATATACGTCTATAACGTTATATATCCTAACCAAAGGCAACCTAACATCTCGAATGTAGTATTTCACAACATTCCTGGCGGGTCGGACCCTACTTCTCGGTGGGCACATTATATACGTCTATATCGTAATATAACCTAACCTAACCCATCTAGACCCTCGCTGGTAATGTTTTACAAAATCCCGGTCGTGTCGGCCCGTACTTTTCCGTGGGGACATTATATACGTCTATAATTTTATATATCCTAACCTAAGTGAACCGAACATCTCGGATGTAGTATTTTCCAACATTCCTGGCGGGTCGGCCCCTACTTCTCGGTGGGCACATTATATACGTCTATATCGTAATATAACCTAACCTAACCCACCTAGACCCTCGCTGGTAATGTTTCACAGAATCCCGTTCATGTCTTCCCGTACGTCTCGGTGCGGACATTATATACGTCTATAAATTTATATATCCTAACCTAAGGGAACCTAACATCTCGAATGTAGTATTTCACAACATTCCTGGCGGGTCGGCGCCAATTCTCGGTGGGATCATTATATACGTCTATAACGTAATATAACCTAACGTAACACATCTAGCCCCTAGCTGGGAATGTTTTACAGAATCCCGTTCGTGTCGTCTCGTACGTCTCGGTGCGGACATTATATACGTCTATAACGGTATATATCCTAACCTAAGGGAACCTAACATCTCGGATGTAGTATTTTCCAACATTCCTGGCGGGTCGGCCCCTACTTCTCGGTGGGCACATTATATACGTCTGTATCGTAATATAACCTAACCTAACCCACCTAGCCCCTCACTGGTAATGTTTCACAGAATCCCATTCATGTCTTCCCGTACGCCTCGGTGCGGACATTATATACGTCTATAAATTTATATATCCTAACCTAAGGGAACCTAACATCTCGAATGTAGTATTTCACAACATTCCTGGCGGGTCGGCGCCAATTCTCGGTAGGATCATTATATACGTCTATAACGTAATATAACATAACGTAACACATCTAGCCCCTAGCTGGGAATGTTTTACAGAATCCCGTTCGTGTCGTCCCGTACGTCTCGGTGCGGACATTATATACGTCTATAACGTTATATATCCTAACCTGAGGGAACCTAACATCTCGGATGTAGTATTTTCCAACAATCCTGGCGGGTCGGCCCCTGCTTCTCGGTGGGCACATTATATACGTCTATATCGTAATATAACCTAACCTAACCCATCTAGACCACCGCTCGTAATGTTTTACAAAATCCCGGTCGTGTCTGCCCGTACTTCTCGGTGGGGACATTATATACGTCTATAACGTTATATATCCTAACCTAAGTGAACCGAACATCTCGGATGTAGTATTTTCCAACATTCCTGGCGGGTCGGCCCCTACTTCTCGGTGGGCACATTATATACGTCTATATCGTAATATAACCTAACCTAACCCACCTAGACCCTCGCTGGTAATGTTTCACAGAATCCCGTTCATGTCTTCCCGTACGTCTCGGTGCGGGCATTATATACGTCTATAAATTTATATATCCTAACCTAAGGGAACCTAATATCTCAGATGTAGTAGTTTCCAACATTCCTGGCGGATCGGCCCCTGCTTCTCCGTGGGCACATTATATACGTCTATAACGTAATATAACCTAACCTAACCCACCTAGACGCTCGCTGGTAATGTTTCACAGAATCCTGTTCATGTCTTCCCGGACGTCTCGGTGCGGACATTATATACGTCTATAAATTTATATATCCTAACCTAAGGGAACCTAACATCTCGGATGTAGTATTTTTCAACATACCTGGCGGGTCGGCCCCTACTTCTCGGTGGGCACATTATATAGGTCTATATCGTAATATAACCTAACCTAACCCATCTAGACCCTCGTTGGGAATGTTTTACAAAATCCCGGACGTGTCGGCCCGCACTTTTCCGTGGGGACCCCATATACGTCTATAACTTTATATATCCTAACCTGAGGGAACCTAACATCTCGGATGTAGTGTTTTCCAACAATCCTGGCGGGTCGGCCCCTACTTCTCGGTGGGCACATTATATACGTCTATAACGTTATATACCCTAACCTAAGAGAACCTAACATCTCGGATGTAGTATTTTCCAACATTCCTGGCGGGTCGGCCCCTACTTCTCGGTGGGCACATTATATACGTCTATATCGTAATATAACCTAACCTAACCCATCTAGACCCTCGCTGGTAATGTTTTACAAAATCCCGGTCGTGTCGGCCCGTACATCTCGGTGCGGATATTATATACGTCTATAAATTTATATATCCTAACCTAAGGGAACCTAACATCTCGGATGTAGTATTTCACAACATTCCTGGCGGGTCGGCGCCAATTCTCGGTGGAATCATTATATACGTCTATAACGTAATATAACCTAACGTAACACATCTAGCCCCTAGCTGGTAATGTTTCACAAAATCCCGTTCATGTCTTCCTGTACGTCTCGGTGCGGACATTATATACGTCTATAAATTTATATATCCTAACCTAAGGGAACCTAACATCTCGGATGTAGTATTTTTCAACATTCCTGGCGGGTCGGCCCCTACTTCTCGGCGGGCACATTATATACGTCTATGTCGTAATATAACCTAACCTAACCCATCTAGACCCTCGCTGGTAATGTTATACAAAATCCCGGTCGTGTCTGCCCGTACTTCTCCGTGGGGACCTCATATACGTCCATAACTTTATATATCCTATCCTAAGGGAACCTAATATCTCGGATGTAGTATTTTCCAACATTCCTGGCGGGTCGGCACCTACATCTCGGTGGGCACATTATATCCGTCTATATGGTAATATAACCTAACCTAACCCATCTAGACCCTCGCTGGTAATGTTTTACAAAATCCCGGTCGTGTCGGCCCGTACATCTCGGTGAGGACATTATATACGTCTATAACGTTATATATCCTAACCTAAGTGAACCTAACATCTCGAATGTAGTATTTTCCAACATTCCTGGCGGGTCGGCCCCTACTTCTCGGTGGGCACATTATATACGTCTATATCGTAATATAACCTAACCTAACCCACCTAGACCCTCGCTGGTAATGTTTCACAGAATCCCGTTCATGTCTTCCCGTACGTCTCGGTGCGGACATTATATACGTCTATTAATTTATATATCCTAACCTAAGGGAACCTAACATCTCGGATGTAGTATTTTTCAACATTCCTGGCGGGTCGGCCCCTACTTCTCGGTGGGCACATTATATAGGTCTATATCGTAATATAACCTAACCTAACCCATCTAGACAATCGCTGGTAATGTTTCACAGAATCCCGTTCATGTCTTCCCGTACGTCTCGGTGCGGACATTATATACGTCTATAAATTTATATATCCTAACCTAAGGGAACCTAATATCTCAGATGTAGTAGTTTCCAACATTCCTGGCGGATCGGCCCCTGCTTCTCCGTGGGCACATTATATACGTCTATATCGTAATATAACCTAACCTAACCCACCTAGACCCTCGTTGGGAATGTTTTACAAAATCCCGGACGTGTCGGCCCGCACTTTTCCGTGGGGACCCCATATACGTCTATAACTTTATATATCCTAACCTGAGGGAACCTAACATCTCGGATGTAGTGTTTTCCAACAATCCTGGCGGGTCGGCCCCTACTTCTCGGTGGGCACATTATATACGTCTATAACGTTATATACCCTAACCTAAGAGAACCTAACATCTCGGATGTAGTATTTTCCAACATTCCTGGCGGGTCGGCCCCTACTTCTCGGTGGGCACATTATATACGTCTATATCGTAATATAACCTAACCTAACCCATCTAGACCCTCGCTGGTAATGTTTTACAAAATCCCGGTCGTGTCGGCCCGTACATCTCGGTGCGGATATTATATACGTCTATAAATTTATATATCCTAACCTAAGGGAACCTAACATCTCGGATGTAGTATTTCACAACATTCCTGGCGGGTCGGCGCCAATTCTCGGTGGAATCATTATATACGTCTATAACGTAATATAACCTAACGTAACACATCTAGCCCCTAGCTGGTAATGTTTCACAAAATCCCGTTCATGTCTTCCTGTACGTCTCGGTGCGGACATTATATACGTCTATAAATTTATATATCCTAACCTAAGGGAACCTAACATCTCGGATGTAGTATTTTTCAACATTCCTGGCGGGTCGGCCCCTACTTCTCGGCGGGCACATTATATACGTCTATGTCGTAATATAACCTAACCTAACCCATCTAGACCCTCGCTGGTAATGTTATACAAAATCCCGGTCGTGTCTGCCCGTACTTCTCCGTGGGGACCTCATATACGTCCATAACTTTATATATCCTATCCTAAGGGAACCTAATATCTCGGATGTAGTATTTTCCAACATTCCTGGCGGGTCGGCACCTACATCTCGGTGGGCACATTATATCCGTCTATATCGTAATATAACCTAACCTAACCCATCTAGACCCTCGCTGGTAATGTTTTACAAAATCCCGGTCGTGTCGGCCCGTACATCTCGGTGAGGACATTATATACGTCTATAACGTTATATATCCTAACCTAAGTGAACCTAACATCTCGAATGTAGTATTTTCCAACATTCCTGGCGGGTCGGCCCCTACTTCTCGGTGGGCACATTATATAGGTCTATATCGTAATATAACCTAACCTAACCCATCTAGACCCTCGTTGGGAATGTTTTACAAAATCCCGGACGTGTCGGCCCGCACTTTTCCGTGGGGACCCCATATACGTCTATAACTTTATATATCCTAACCTGAGGGAACCTAACATCTCGGATGTAGTGTTTTCCAACAATCCTGGCGGGTCGGCCCCTACTTCTCGGTGGGCACATTATATACGTCTATAACGTTATATACCCTAACCTAAGAGAACCTAACATCTCGGATGTAGTATTTTCCAACATTCCTGGCGGGTCGGCCCCTACTTCTCGGTGGGCACATTATATACGTCTATATCGTAATATAACCTAACCTAACCCATCTAGACCCTCGCTGGTAATGTTTTACAAAATCCCGGTCGTGTCGGCCCGTACATCTCGGTGCGGATATTATATACGTCTATAAATTTATATATCCTAACCTAAGGGAACCTAACATCTCGGATGTAGTATTTCACAACATTCCTGGCGGGTCGGCGCCAATTCTCGGTGGAATCATTATATACGTCTATAACGTAATATAACCTGACGTAACACATCTAGCCCCTAGCTGGTAATGTTTCACAAAATCCCGTTCATGTCTTCCTGTACGTCTCGGTGCGGACATTATATACGTCTATAAATTTATATATCCTAACCTAAGGGAACCTAACATCTCGGATGTAGTATTTTTCAACATTCCTGGCGGGTCGGCCCCTACTTCTCGGCGGGCACATTATATACGTCTATGTCGTAATATAACCTAACCTAACCCATCTAGACCCTCGCTGGTAATGTTATACAAAATCCCGGTCGTGTCTGCCCGTACTTCTCCGTGGGGACCTCATATACGTCCATAACTTTATATATCCTATCCTAAAGGAACCTAATATCTCGGATGTAGTATTTTCCAACATTCCTGGCGGGTCGGCACCTACATCTCGGTGGGCACATTATATCCGTCTATATCGTAATATAACCTAACCTAACCCATCTAGACCCTCGCTGGTAATGTTTTACAAAATCCCGGTCGTGTCGGCCCGTACATCTCGGTGAGGACATTATATACGTCTATAACGTTATATATCCTAACCTAAGTGAACCTAACATCTCGAATGTAGTATTTTCCAACATTCCTGGCGGGTCGGCCCCTACTTCTCGGTGGGCACATTATATACGTCTATATCGTAATATAACCTAACCTAACCCACCTAGACCCTCGCTGGTAATGTTTCACAGAATCCCGTTCATGTCTTCCCGTACGTCTCGGTGCGGACATTATATACGTCTATTAATTTATATATCCTAACCTAAGGGAACCTAACATCTCGGATGTAGTATTTTTCAACATTCCTGGCGGGTCGGCCCCTACTTCTCGGTGGGCACATTATATAGGTCTATATCGTAATATAACCTAACCTAACCCATCTAGACAATCGCTGGTAATGTTTTACAAAATCCCGGTCGTGTCTGCCCGTACTTCTCGGTGGAGACATTATATACGTCTATAACGTTATATACCCTAACCTAAGAGAACCTAACATCTCGGATGTAGTATTTTCCAACATTCCTGGTGGGTCGGCCCCTACTTCTAGGTGGGCACATTATATACGTCTATATCGTAATATAACCTAACCTAACCCATCTAGACCCTCGCTGGTAATGTTTTACACAATCCCGGGCGTGTCGGCCCGTACTTTTCCGTGGGGACCTCATATACGTCTATAACTTTATATATCCTAACCTAAGTGAACCGAACATCTCGGATGTAGTATTTTCCAACATTCCTGGCGGGTCGGCCCCTACTTCTCGGTGGGCACATTATATACGTCTATATCGTAATATAACCTAACCTAACCCACCTAGACCCTCGCTGGTAATGTTTCACAGAATCCCGTTCATGTCTTCCCGTACGTCTCGGTGCGGACATTATATACGTCTATAAATTTATATATCCTAACCTAAGGGAACCTAATATCTCAGATGTAGTAGTTTCCAACATTCCTGGCGGATCGGCCCCTGCTTCTCCGTGGGCACATTATATACGTCTATATCGTAATATAACCTAACCTAACCCACCAAGACCCTCGTTGGGAATGTTTTACAAAATCCCGGACGTGTCGGCCCGCACTTTTCCGTGGGGACCCCATATACGTCTATAACTTTATATATCCTAACCTGAGGGAACCTAACATCTCGGATGTAGTGTTTTCCAACAATCCTGGCGGGTCGGCCCCTACTTCTCGGTGGGCACATTATATACGTCTATAACGTTATATACCCTAACCTAAGAGAACCTAACATCTCGGATGTAGTATTTTCCAACATTCCTGGCGGGTCGGCCCCTACTTCTCGGTGGGCACATTATATACGTCTATATCGTAATATAACCTAACCTAACCCATCTAGACCCTCGCTGGTAATGTTTTACAAAATCCCGGTCGTGTCGGCCCGTACATCTCGGTGCGGATATTATATACGTCTATAAATTTATATATCCTAACCTAAGGGAACCTAACATCTCGAATGTAGTATTTTCCAACATTCCTGGCGGGTCGGCCCCTACTTCTCGGTGGGCACATTATATACGTCTATATCGTAATATAACCTAACCTAACCCACCTAGACCCTCGCTGGTAATGTTTCACAGAATCCCGTTCATGTCTTCCCGTACGTCTCGGTGCGGACATTATATACGTCTATTAATTTATATATCCTAACCTAAGGGAACCTAACATCTCGGATGTAGTATTTTTCAACATTCCTGGCGGGTCGGCCCCTACTTCTCGGTGGGCACATTATATAGGTCTATATCGTAATATAACCTAACCTAACCCATCTAGACAATCGCTGGTAATGTTTTACAAAATCCCGGTCGTGTCTGCCCGTACTTCTCGGTGGAGACATTATATACGTCTATAACGTTATATACCCTAACCTAAGAGAACCTAACATCTCCGATGTAGTATTTTCCAACATTCCTGGTGGGTCGGCCCCTACTTCTAGGTGGGCACATTATATACGTCTATATCGTAATATAACCTAACCTAACCCATCTAGACCCTCGCTGGTAATGTTTTACACAATCCCGGGCGTGTCGGCCCGTACTTTTCCGTGGGGACCTCATATACGTCTATAACTTTATATATCCTAACCTAAGTGAACCGAACATCTCGGATGTAGTATTTTCCAACATTCCTGGCGGGTCGGCCCCTACTTCTCGGTGGGCACATTATATACGTCTATATCGTAATATAACCTAACCTAACCCACCTAGACCCTCGCTGGTAATGTTTCACAGAATCCCGTTCATGTCTTCCCGTACGTCTCGGTGCGGACATTATATACGTCTATAAATTTATATATCCTAACCTAAGGGAACCTAATATCTCAGATGTAGTAGTTTCCAACATTCCTGGCGGATCGGCCCCTGCTTCTCCGTGGGCACATTATATACGTCTATATCGTAATATAACCTAACCTAACCCACCAAGACCCTCGTTGGGAATGTTTTACAAAATCCCGGACGTGTCGGCCCGCACTTTTCCGTGGGGACCCCATATACGTCTATAACTTTATATATCCTAACCTGAGGGAACCTAACATCTCGGATGTAGTGTTTTCCAACAATCCTGGCGGGTCGGCCCCTACTTCTCGGTGGGCACATTATATACGTCTATAACGTTATATACCCTAACCTAAGAGAACCTAACATCTCGGATGTAGTATTTTCCAACATTCCTGGCGGGTCGGCCCCTACTTCTCGGTGGGCACATTATATACGTCTATATCGTAATATAACCTAACCTAACCCATCTAGACCCTCGCTGGTAATGTTTTACAAAATCCCGGTCGTGTCGGCCCGTACATCTCGGTGCGGATATTATATACGTCTATAAATTTATATATCCTAACCTAAGGGAACCTAACATCTCGGATGTAGTATTTCACAACATTCCTGGCGGGTCGGCGCCAATTCTCGGTGGAATCATTATATACGTCTATAACGTAATATAACCTAACGTAACACATCTAGCCCCTAGCTGGTAATGTTTCACAAAATCCCGTTCATGTCTTCCTGTACGTCTCGGTGCGGACATTATATACGTCTATAAATTTATATATCCTAACCTAAGGGAACCTAACATCTCGGATGTAGTATTTTTCAACATTCCTGGCGGGTCGGCCCCTACTTCTCGGCGGGCACATTATATACGTCTATGTCGTAATATAACGTAACCTAACCCATCTAGACCCTCGCTGGTAATGTTATACAAAATCCCGGTCGTGTCTGCCCGTACTTCTCCGTGGGGACCTCATATACGTCCATAACTTTATATATCCTATCCTAAGGGAACCTAATATCTCGGATGTAGTATTTTCCAACATTCCTGGCGGGTCGGCACCTACATCTCGGTGGGCACATTATATCCGTCTATATCGTAATATAACCTAACCTAACCCATCTAGACCCTCGCTGGTAATGTTTTACAAAATCCCGGTCGTGTCGGCCCGTACATCTCGGTGAGGACATTATATACGTCTATAACGTTATATATCCTAACCTAAGTGAACCTAACATCTCGAATGTAGTATTTTCCAACATTCCTGGCGGGTCGGCCCCTACTTCTCGGTGGGCACATTATATAGGTCTATATCGTAATATAACCTAACCTAACCCATCTAGACCCTCGTTGGGAATGTTTTACAAAATCCCGGACGTGTCGGCCCGCACTTTTCCGTGGGGACCCCATATACGTCTATAACTTTATATATCCTAACCTGAGGGAACCTAACATCTCGGATGTAGTGTTTTCCAACAATCCTGGCGGGTCGGCCCCTACTTCTCGGTGGGCACATTATATACGTCTATAACGTTATATACCCTAACCTAAGAGAACCTAACATCTCGGATGTAGTATTTTCCAACATTCCTGGCGGGTCGGCCCCTACTTCTCGGTGGGCACATTATATACGTCTATATCGTAATATAACCTAACCTAACCCATCTAGACCCTCGCTGGTAATGTTTTACAAAATCCCGGTCGTGTCGGCCCGTACATCTCGCTGCGGATATTATATACGTCTATAAATTTATATATCCTAACCTAAGGGAACCTAACATCTCGGATGTAGTATTTCACAACATTCCTGGCGGGTCGGCGCCAATTCTCGGTGGAATCATTATATACGTCTATAACGTAATATAACCTAACGTAACACATCTAGCCCCTAGCTGGTAATGTTTCACAAAATCCCGTTCATGTCTTCCTGTACGTCTCGGTGCGGACATTATATACGTCTATAAATTTATATATCCTAACCTAAGGGAACCTAACATCTCGGATCTAGTATTTTTCAACATTCCTGGCGGGTCGGCCCCTACTTCTCGGCGGGCACATTATATACGTCTATGTCGTAATATAACCTAACCTAACCCATCTAGACCCTCGCTGGTAATGTTATACAAAATCCCGGTCGTGTCTGCCCGTACTTCTCCGTGGGGACCTCATATACGTCCATAACTTTATATATCCTATCCTAAGGGAACCTAATATCTCGGATGTAGTATTTTCCAACATTCCTGGCGGGTCGGCACCTACATCTCGGTGGGCACATTATATCCGTCTATATCGTAATATAACCTAACCTAACCCATCTAGACCCTCGCTGGTAATGTTTTACAAAATCCCGGTCGTGTCGGCCCGTACATCTCGGTGAGGACATTATATACGTCTATAACGTTATATATCCTAACCTAAGTGAACCTAACATCTCGAATGTAGTATTTTCCAACATTCCTGGCGGGTCGGCCCCTACTTCTCGGTGGGCACATTATATACGCCTATATCGTAATATAACCTAACCTAACCCACCTAGACCCTCGCTGGTAATGTTTCACAGAATCCCGTTCATGTCTTCCCGTACGTCTCGGTGCGGACATTATATACGTCTATTAATTTATATATCCTAACCTAAGGGAACCTAACATCTCGGATGTAGTATTTTTCAACATTCCTGGCGGGTCGGCCCCAACTTCTCGGTGGGCACATTATATAGGTCTATATCGTAATATAACCTAACCTAACCCATCTAGACAATCGCTGGTAATGTTTTACAAAATCCCGGTCGTGTCTGCCCGTACTTCTCGGTGGAGACATTATATACGTCTATAACGTTATATACCCTAACCTAAGAAAACCTAACATCTCGGATGTAGTATTTTCCAACATTCCTGGTGGGTCGGCCCCTACTTCTAGGTGGGCACATTATATACGTCTATATCGTAATATAACCTAACCTAACCCATCTAGACCCTCGCTGGTAATGTTTTACACAATCCCGGTCGTGTCGGCCCGTACTTTTCCGTGGGGACCTCATATACGTCTATAACTTTATATATCCTAACCTAAGTGAACCGAACATCTCGGATGTAGTATTTTCCAACATTCCTGGCGGGTCGGCCCCTACTTCTCGGTGGGCACATTATATACGTCTATATCGTAATATAACCTAACCTAACCCACCTAGACCCTCGCTGGTAGTGTTTCACAGAATCCCGTTCATGTCTTCCCGTACGTCTCGGTGCGGACATTATATACGTCTATAAATTTATATATCCTAACCTAAGGGAACCTAATATCTCAGATGTAGTAGTTTCCAACATTCCTGGCGGATCGGCCCCTGCTTCTCCGTGGGCACATTATATACGTCTATATCGTAATATAACCTAACCTAACCCACCTAGACCCTCGTTGGGAATGTTTTACAAAATCCCGGACGTGTCGGCCCGCACTTTTCCGTGGGGACCCCATATACGTCTATAACTTTATATATCCTAACCTGAGGGAACCTAACATCTCAGATGTAGTGTTTTCCAACAATCCTGGCGGGTCGGCCCCTACTTCTCGGTGGGCACATTATATACGTCTATAACGTTATATACCCTAACCTAAGAGAACCTAACATCTCGGATGTAGTATTTTCCAACATTCCTGGCGGGTCGGCCCCTACTTCTCGGTGGGCACATTATATACGTCTATATCGTAATATAACCTAACCTAACCCATCTAGACCCTCGCTGGTAATGTTTTACAAAATCCCGGTCGTGTCGGCCCGTACATCTCGGTGCGGATATTATATACGTCTATAAATTTATATATCCTAACCTAAGGGAACCTAACATCTCGAATGTAGTATTTTCCAACATTCCTGGCGGGTCGGCCCCTACTTCTCGGTGGGCACATTATATACGTCTATATCGTAATATAACCTAACCTAACCCACCTAGACCCTCGCTGGTAATGTTTCACAGAATCCCGTTCATGTCTTCCCGTACGTCTCGGTGCGGACATTATATACGTCTATTAATTTATATATCCTAACCTAAGGGAACCTAACATCTCGGATGTAGTATTTTTCAACATTCCTGGCGGGTCGGCCCCTACTTCTCGGTGGGCACATTATATAGGTCTATATCGTAATATAACCTAACCTAACCCATCTAGACAATCGCTGGTAATGTTTTACAAAATCCCGGTCGTGTCTGCCCGTACTTCTCGGTGGAGACATTATATACGTCTATAACGTTATATACCCTAACCTAAGAGAACCTAACATCTCCGATGTAGTATTTTCCAACATTCCTGGTGGGTCGGCCCCTACTTCTAGGTGGGCACATTATATACGTCTATATCGTAATATAACCTAACCTAACCCATCTAGACCCTCGCTGGTAATGTTTTACACAATCCCGGGCGTGTCGGCCCGTACTTTTCCGTGGGGACCTCATATACGTCTATAACTTTATATATCCTAACCTAAGTGAACCGAACATCTCGGATGTAGTATTTTCCAACATTCCTGGCGGGTCGGCCCCTACTTCTCGGTGGGCACATTATATACGTCTATATCGTAATATAACCTAACCTAACCCACCTAGACCCTCGCTGGTAATGTTTCACAGAATCCCGTTCATGTCTTCCCGTACGTCTCGGTGCGGACATTATATACGTCTATAAATTTATATATCCTAACCTAAGGGAACCTAATATCTCAGATGTAGTAGTTTCCAACATTCCTGGCGGATCGGCCCCTGCTTCTCCGTGGGCACATTATATACGTCTATATCGTAATATAACCTAACCTAACCCACCAAGACCCTCGTTGGGAATGTTTTACAAAATCCCGGACGTGTCGGCCCGCACTTTTCCGTGGGGACCCCATATACGTCTATAACTTTATATATCCTAACCTGAGGGAACCTAACATCTCGGATGTAGTGTTTTCCAACAATCCTGGCGGGTCGGCCCCTACTTCTCGGTGGGCACATTATATACGTCTATAACGTTATATACCCTAACCTAAGAGAACCTAACATCTCGGATGTAGTATTTTCCAACATTCCTGGCGGGTCGGCCCCTACTTCTCGGTGGGCACATTATATACGTCTATATCGTAATATAACCTAACCTAACCCATCTAGACCCTCGCTGGTAATGTTTTACAAAATCCCGGTCGTGTCGGCCCGTACATCTCGGTGCGGATATTATATACGTCTATAAATTTATATATCCTAACCTAAGGGAACCTAACATCTCGGATGTAGTATTTCACAACATTCCTGGCGGGTCGGCGCCAATTCTCGGTGGAATCATTATATACGTCTATAACGTAATATAACCTAACGTAACACATCTAGCCCCTAGCTGGTAATGTTTCACAAAATCCCGTTCATGTCTTCCTGTACGTCTCGGTGCGGACATTATATACGTCTATAAATTTATATATCCTAACCTAAGGGAACCTAACATCTCGGATGTAGTATTTTTCAACATTCCTGGCGGGTCGGCCCCTACTTCTCGGCGGGCACATTATATACGTCTATGTCGTAATATAACGTAACCTAACCCATCTAGACCCTCGCTGGTAATGTTATACAAAATCCCGGTCGTGTCTGCCCGTACTTCTCCGTGGGGACCTCATATACGTCCATAACTTTATATATCCTATCCTAAGGGAACCTAATATCTCGGATGTAGTATTTTCCAACATTCCTGGCGGGTCGGCACCTACATCTCGGTGGGCACATTATATCCGTCTATATCGTAATATAACCTAACCTAACCCATCTAGACCCTCGCTGGTAATGTTTTACAAAATCCCGGTCGTGTCGGCCCGTACATCTCGGTGAGGACATTATATACGTCTATAACGTTATATATCCTAACCTAAGTGAACCTAACATCTCGAATGTAGTATTTTCCAACATTCCTGGCGGGTCGGCCCCTACTTCTCGGTGGGCACATTATATAGGTCTATATCGTAATATAACCTAACCTAACCCATCTAGACCCTCGTTGGGAATGTTTTACAAAATCCCGGACGTGTCGGCCCGCACTTTTCCGTGGGGACCCCATATACGTCTATAACTTTATATATCCTAACCTGAGGGAACCTAACATCTCGGATGTAGTGTTTTCCAACAATCCTGGCGGGTCGGCCCCTACTTCTCGGTGGGCACATTATATACGTCTATAACGTTATATACCCTAACCTAAGAGAACCTAACATCTCGGATGTAGTATTTTCCAACATTCCTGGCGGGTCGGCCCCTACTTCTCGGTGGGCACATTATATACGTCTATATCGTAATATAACCTAACCTAACCCATCTAGACCCTCGCTGGTAATGTTTTACAAAATCCCGGTCGTGTCGGCCCGTACATCTCGCTGCGGATATTATATACGTCTATAAATTTATATATCCTAACCTAAGGGAACCTAACATCTCGGATGTAGTATTTCACAACATTCCTGGCGGGTCGGCGCCAATTCTCGGTGGAATCATTATATACGTCTATAACGTAATATAACCTAACGTAACACATCTAGCCCCTAGCTGGTAATGTTTCACAAAATCCCGTTCATGTCTTCCTGTACGTCTCGGTGCGGACATTATATACGTCTATAAATTTATATATCCTAACCTAAGGGAACCTAACATCTCGGATCTAGTATTTTTCAACATTCCTGGCGGGTCGGCCCCTACTTCTCGGCGGGCACATTATATACGTCTATGTCGTAATATAACCTAACCTAACCCATCTAGACCCTCGCTGGTAATGTTATACAAAATCCCGGTCGTGTCTGCCCGTACTTCTCCGTGGGGACCTCATATACGTCCATAACTTTATATATCCTATCCTAAGGGAACCTAATATCTCGGATGTAGTATTTTCCAACATTCCTGGCGGGTCGGCACCTACATCTCGGTGGGCACATTATATCCGTCTATATCGTAATATAACCTAACCTAACCCATCTAGACCCTCGCTGGTAATGTTTTACAAAATCCCGGTCGTGTCGGCCCGTACATCTCGGTGAGGACATTATATACGTCTATAACGTTATATATCCTAACCTAAGTGAACCTAACATCTCGAATGTAGTATTTTCCAACATTCCTGGCGGGTCGGCCCCTACTTCTCGGTGGGCACATTATATACGCCTATATCGTAATATAACCTAACCTAACCCACCTAGACCCTCGCTGGTAATGTTTCACAGAATCCCGTTCATGTCTTCCCGTACGTCTCGGTGCGGACATTATATACGTCTATTAATTTATATATCCTAACCTAAGGGAACCTAACATCTCGGATGTAGTATTTTTCAACATTCCTGGCGGGTCGGCCCCAACTTCTCGGTGGGCACATTATATAGGTCTATATCGTAATATAACCTAACCTAACCCATCTAGACAATCGCTGGTAATGTTTTACAAAATCCCGGTCGTGTCTGCCCGTACTTCTCGGTGGAGACATTATATACGTCTATAACGTTATATACCCTAACCTAAGAAAACCTAACATCTCGGATGTAGTATTTTCCAACATTCCTGGTGGGTCGGCCCCTACTTCTAGGTGGGCACATTATATACGTCTATATCGTAATATAACCTAACCTAACCCATCTAGACCCTCGCTGGTAATGTTTTACACAATCCCGGTCGTGTCGGCCCGTACTTTTCCGTGGGGACCTCATATACGTCTATAACTTTATATATCCTAACCTAAGTGAACCGAACATCTCGGATGTAGTATTTTCCAACATTCCTGGCGGGTCGGCCCCTACTTCTCGGTGGGCACATTATATACGTCTATATCGTAATATAACCTAACCTAACCCACCTAGACCCTCGCTGGTAGTGTTTCACAGAATCCCGTTCATGTCTTCCCGTACGTCTCGGTGCGGACATTATATACGTCTATAAATTTATATATCCTAACCTAAGGGAACCTAATATCTCAGATGTAGTAGTTTCCAACATTCCTGGCGGATCGGCCCCTGCTTCTCCGTGGGCACATTATATACGTCTATATCGTAATATAACCTAACCTAACCCACCTAGACCCTCGTTGGGAATGTTTTACAAAATCCCGGACGTGTCGGCCCGCACTTTTCCGTGGGGACCCCATATACGTCTATAACTTTATATATCCTAACCTGAGGGAACCTAACATCTCGGATGTAGTGTTTTCCAACAATCCTGGCGGGTCGGCCCCTACTTCTCGGTGGGCACATTATATACGTCTATAACGTTATATACCCTAACCTAAGAGAACCTAACATCTCGGATGTAGTATTTTCCAACATTCCTGGCGGGTCGGCCCCTACTTCTCGGTGGGCACATTATATACGTCTATATCGTAATATAACCTAACCTAACCCATCTAGACCCTCGCTGGTAATGTTTTACAAAATCCCGGTCGTGTCGGCCCGTACATCTCGGTGCGGATATTATATACGTCTATAAATTTATATATCCTAACCTAAGGGAACCTAACATCTCGGATGTAGTATTTCACAACATTCCTGGCGGGTCGGCGCCAATTCTCGGTGGAATCATTATATACGTCTATGTCGTAATATAACCTAACCTAACCCATCTAGACCCTCGCTGGTAATGTTATACAAAATCCCGGTCGTGTCTGCCCGTACTTCTCCGTGGGGACCTCATATACGTCCATAACTTTATATATCCTATCCTAAGGGAACCTAATATCTCGGATGTAGTATTTTCCAACATTCCTGGCGGGTCGGCACCTACATCTCGGTGGGCACATTATATCCGTCTATATCGTAATATAACCTAACCTAACCCATCTAGACCCTCGCTGGTAATGTTTTACAAAATCCCGGTCGTGTCGGCCCGTACATCTCGGTGAGGACATTATATACGTCTATAACGTTATATATCCTAACCTAAGTGAACCTAACATCTCGAATGTAGTATTTTCCAACATTCCTGGCGGGTCGACCCCTACTTCTCGGTGGGCACATTGTATACGTCTATATCGTAATATAACCTAACCTAACCCACCTAGACCCTCGCTGGTAATGTTTCACTGAATCCCGTTCATGTCTTCCCGTACGTCTCGGTGCGGACATTATATACGTCTATTAATTTATATATCCTAACCTAAGGGAACCTAACATCTCGGATGTAGTATTTTTCAACATTCCTGGCGGGTCGGCCCCTACTTCTCGGTGGGCACATTATATAGGTCTATATCGTAATATAACCTAACCTAACCCATCTAGACAATCGCTGGTAATGTTTTACAAAATCCCGGTCGTGTCTGCCCGTACTTCTCGGTGGAGACATTATATACGTCTATAACGTTATATACCCTAACCTAAGAGAACCTAACATCTCGGATGTAGTATTTTCCAACATTCCTGGCGGGTCGGCCCCTACTTCTAGGTGGGCACATTATATACGTCTATATCGTAATATAACCTAACCTAACCCATCTAGACCCTCGCTGGTAATGTTTTACACAATCCCGGTCGTGTCGGCCCGTACTTTTCCGTGGGGACCTCATATACGTCTATAACTTTATATATCCTAACCTAAGTGAACCGAACATCTCGGATGTAGTATTTTCCAACATTCCTGGCGGGTCGGCCCCTACTTCTCGGTGGGCACATTATATACGTCTATATCGTAATATAACCTAACCTAACCCACCTAGACCCTCGCTGGTAATGTTTCACAGAATCCCGTTCATGTCTTCCCGTACGTCTCGGTGCGGACATTATATACGTCTATAAATTTATATATCCTAACCTAAGGGAACCTAACATCTCGGATGTAGTATTTTTCAACAATCCTGGCGGGTCGGCCCCTACTTCTCGGTGGGCACATTATATAGGTCTATATCGTAATATAACCTAACCTAACCCATCTAGACAATCGCTGGTAATGTTTTACAAAATCCCGGTCGTGTCTGCCCGTACTTCTCGGTGGAGACATTATATACGTCTATAACGTTATATACCCTAACCTAAGAGAACCTCACATCTCGGATGTAGATTTTTCCAACATTCCTGTCGGGTCGGCCCCTACTTCTAGGTGGGCACATTATATACGTCTATATCGTAATATAACCTAACCTAACCCATCTAGACCCTCGCTGGTAATGTTTTACAAAATCCCGGTCGTGTCGGCCCGTACTTTTCCGTGGGGACCTCATATACGTCTATAACTTTATATATCCTAACCTAAGTGAACCGAACATCTCGGATGTAGTATTTTCCAACATTCCTGGCGGGTCGGCCCCTACTTCTCGGTGGGCACATTATATACGTCTATATCGTAATATAACCTAACCTAACCCACCTAGACCCTCGCTGGTAATGTTTCACAGAATCCCGTTCATGTCTTCCCGTACGTCTCGGTGCGGACATTATATACGTCTATAAATTTATATATCCTAACCTAAGGGAACCTAATATCTCAGATGTAGTTTTTTCCAACATTCCTGGCGGATCGGCCCCTGCTTCTCGGTGGGCACATTATATACGTCTATATCGTAATATAACCTAACCTGACCCACCTAGACCCTCGCTGGTAATGTTTCACAGAATCCCATTCATGTCTTCCCGTACGTCTCGGTGCGGACATTATTTACGTCTATAACGTTATATATCCTAACCTAAGAGAACCTAACATCACGGATGTAGTAATTTCCAACATTCCTGGCGGGTCGGATCGTACTTCTCGGTGGGCACATTATATACGTCTATATCGTAATATAACCTAACCTAACCCATCTAGACACTCGCTGGTAATGTTTTACAAAATCCCGGTCGTGTCGGCCCGTACTTTTCCGTGGGGACCTCGTATACGTCTATAACTTTATATATCCTAACCTGAGGGAACCTAACATCTCGGATGTAGTATTTTCCAACATTCCTGGCGGGTCGGCCCCTACTTCTCGGTGGGCACATTATATAGGTCTATATCGTAATATAACCTAACCTAACCCATCTAGACACTCGCTGGTAATGTTTTACAAAATCCCGGTCGTGTCGGCCCGTACTTTTCCGTGGGGACCTCGTATACGTCTATAACTTTATATATCCTAACCTGAGGGAACCTAACATCTCGGATGTAGTATTTTCCAACATTCCTGGCGGGTCGGCCCCTACTTCTCGGTGGGATCATTATATACGTCTATAACGTAATATAACCTAACCTAACACATCTAGCCCCTAGCTGGGAATGTTTTACAGAATCCCGGTCGTGTCGTCCCGTACGTCTCGGTGCGGACATTATATACGTCTATAACGTTATATATCCTAACCTAAGGCAACTTAACATCTCGGATGTAGAATTTTCCATCATTTCTGGCGGTTCGGCCCCCACTTCTCGGTGGGAACATTATATACGTCTATAATGTAATATAACCTAACCTAACCCACCTAGACCCTCGCTGGTAATGTTTCACATAATCCCGTTCATGTCTTCCCGTACGTCCCGGTGCGGACATTATATACGTCTATAAATTTATATATCCTAACCTAAGGGAACCTAACATCTCGGATGTAGTATTTTTCAACATACCTGGCGGGTCGGCCCCTACTTCTCGGTGGGCACATTATATAGGTCTATATCGTAATATAACCTAACCTAACCCATCTAGACCCTCGCTGGGAATGTTTTACAAAATCCCGGTCGTGTCGGCCCGCACTTTTCCGTGGGGACCCCATATACGTCTATAACTTTATATATCCTAACCTGAGGGAACCTAACATCTCGGATGTAGTGTTTTCCAACAATCCTGGCGGGTCGGCCCCTACTTCTCGGTGGGCACATTATATACGTCTATAACGTTATATACCCTAACCTAAGAGAACCTAACATCTCGGATGTAGTATTTTCCAACATTCCTGGCGGGTCGGCTCCTACTTCTCGGTGTGCACATTATATACGTCTATATCGTAATATAACCTAACCTAACCCATCTAGACCCTCGCTGGTAATGTTTTACAAAATCCCGGTCGTGTCGGCCCGTACATTTCGGTGCGGATATTATATACGTCTATAAATTTATATATCCTAACCTAAGGGAACCTAACATCTCGGATGTAGTATTTCACAACATTCCTGGCGGGTCGGCGCCAATTCTCGGTGGGATCATTATATACGTCTATAACGTAATATAACCTAACATAACACATCTAGCCCCTAGCTGGTAATGTTTCACAGAATCCCGTTCATGTCTTCCTGTACGTCTCGGTGCGGACATTATATACGTCTATAAATTTATATATCCTAACCTAAGGGAACCTAACATCTCGGATGTAGTATTTTTCAACATTCCTGGCGGGTCGGCCCCTACTTCTCGGCGGGCACATTATATACGTCTATATCGTAATATAACCTAACCTAACCCATCTAGACCCTCGCTGGTAATGTTTTACAAAATCCCGGTCGTGTCGGCCCGTACTTTTCCGTGGGGACCTCATATACGTCTATAACTTTAAATATCCTAACCTAAGTGAACCGAACATCTCGGATGTAGTATTTTCCAACATTCCTGGCGGGTCGGCCCCTACTTCTCGGTGGGCACATTATATACGTCTATATCGTAATATAACCTAACCTAACCCACCTAGACCCTCGCTGGTAATGTTTCACAGAATCCCGTTCATGTCTTCCCGCATGTCTCGGTGCGGACATTATATACGTCTATAAATTTATATATCCTAACCTAAGGGAACCTAATATCTCAGATGTAGTAGTTTCCAACATTCCTGGCGGATCGGCCCCTGCTTCTCGGTGGGCACATTATATACGTCTATATCGTAATATAACCTAACCTAACCCACCTAGACTCTCGCTGGTAATGTTTCACAGAATCCCATTCATGTCTTCCCGTACGTCTCGGTGCGGACATTATTTACGTCTATAACGTTATATATCCTAACCTAAGGCAACTTAACATCTCGGATGTAGAATTTTCCATCATTTCTGGCGGTTCGGCCCCTACTTCTCGGTGGGAACACTATATACGTCTATAATGTAATATAACCTAACCTAACCCACCTAGACCCTCGCTGGTAATGTTTCACATAATCCCGTTCATGTCTTCCCGTACGTCTCGGTGCGGACATTATATACGTCTATAAATTTATATATCCTATCCTAAGGCAGCTTAACATCTCGGATGTAGTATTTTCCAACATTCCTGGCGGGTCGGCCCCTACTTCTCGGTGGGAACATTATATACGTCTATAACGTAATATAACCTAACCCAACCCACCTAGACCCTCGCTGGTAATGTTTCACAGAATCCCGTTCATGTCTTCCCGCACGTCTCGGTGCGGACATTATATACGTCTATAACGTTATACATCCTAACCTAAGGCAACTTAACATCTCGATGTAGAATTTTCCAAAATTTCTGGCGGGTCGGCCCCTACTTCTCCGTTGGAACCTTATATACGTCTATAACGTAATATAACCGAACCTAACCCATCTAGACCCTCGCTGGTAATGTTTCACAGAATACCGTTCATGTCTTCCCGTACGTCTCGGTGCGGAAATTATATACGTCTATAAATTTATATATCCTAACCTAAGGGAACCTAACATCTCGGATGTTGTATTTTCCAACATTCCTGGCGGGTCGGCCCCTACTTCTCGGTGGGATCATTATATAGGTCTATATCGTAATATAACCTAACCTAACCCATCTAGACAATCGCTGGTAATGTTTTACAAAATCCCGGTCGTGTCTGCCCGTACTTCTCGGTGGAGACATTATATACGTCTATTACGTTATATACCCTAACCTAAGAGAACCTAACATCTCGGATGTAGTATTTTCCAACATTCCTGGCGGGTCGGCCCCTACTTCTAGGTGGGCACATTATATACGTCTATATCGTAATATAACCTGACCTAACCCATCTAGACCCTCGCTGGTAATGTTATACAAAATCCCGGTCGTGTCGGACCGTACATCTCGGTGAGGACATTATATACGTCTATAACGTTATATATCCTAACCTAAGTAAACCTAACATCTCGGATGTAGTATTTTCCAACATTCCTGGCGGGTCGGCCCCTACTTCTCGGTGGGCACATTATATACGTCTATATCGTAATATAACCTAACCTAACCCACCTAGACCCTCGCTGGTAATGTTTCACAGAATCCCGTTCATGTCTTCCCGTACGTCTCGGTGCGGACATTATATACGTCTATAAATTTATATATCCTAACCTAAGGGAAACTAATATCTCGGATGTAGTATTTTCCAACATTCCTGGCGGGTCGGCACCTACTTCTCGGTGGGCACATTATATCCGTCTATATCGTAATATAACCTAACCTAACCCATCTAGACCCTCGCTGGTAATGTTTTACAAAATCCCGGTCGTGTCTGCCCGTACTTCTCGGAGGGGACATTATATACGTCTATAAATTTATATATCCTAACCTAAGGCAACTTAACATCTCGGATGTAGTATTTTCCAACATTCCTGGCGGGTCGGCTCCTACTCCTCGGTGGGCACATTATATACGTTTATATCGTAATATAACCTAACCTAACCCATCTAGACCCTCGCTGGTAATGTTTTACAAAATCCCGGTCGTGTCGGTCCGTACTTTTCCTTGGGGACCTCATATACGTCTATAACTTTATATATCCTATCCTGAGGGAACCTAACATCTCGGATGTAGTGTTTTCCAACAATCCTGGCGGGTCGGCCCCTACTTCTCGGTTGGAACATTATATACGTCTATAACGTAATATAACCTAACCTAACACACCTAGACCCTCGCTGGTAATGTTTCACAGAATCCCGTTCATGTCTTCCTGTACGTCTCGGTGCGGACATTATATACGTCTATGAATTTATATATCCTAACCTAAGGGAACCTAACATCTCGGATGTAGTATTTTCCAACATTCCTGGCGGGTCGGCCCCTACTTCTCAGTGGGCACATTATATACGTCTATATCGTAATATAACCTAACCTAACCCATCCAGACCCTCGCTGGTAATGTTTTACAAAATCCCGGTCGTGTCGGCCCGTACGTCTCGGTGCGGACATTATATACGTCTATAACGTTATATGTCCTAACCTAAGTGAACCTAACATCTCGGATGTAGTATTTTCCAACATTCCTGGCGGGTCGGTTCCTACTTCTCGGTGGGAACATTATATACGTCTATAACGTAATATAACCTAACCTAACCCACCTAGACCCTCGCTGGTAATGTTTCACATAATCCCGTTCATGTCTTCCCGTACGTCTCGGTGCGGACATTAAATACGTCTATAAATTTATATATCCTAACCTAAGGCAACTTAACATCTCGGATGTAGTATTTTCCAACATTCCTGGCGGGTCGGCTCCTACTCCTCGGTGGGCACATTATATACGTTTATATCGTAATATAACCTAACCTAACCCATCTAGACCCTCGCTGGTAATGTTTTACAAAATCCCGGTCGTGTCGGTCCGTACTTTTCCTTGGGGACCTCATATACGTCTATAACTTTATATATCCTATCCTGAGGGAACCTAACATCTCGGATGTAGTATTTTCCAACATTCCTGGCGGGTCGGCCCCTACTTCTCGGTTGGAACATTATATACGTCTATAACGTAATATAACCTAACCTAACCCACCTAGACCCTCGCTGGTAATGTTTCAAAGAATCCCGTTCATGTCTTCCCGTACGTCTCGGTGCGGACATTATATACGTCTATTAATTTATATATCCTAACCTAAGGGAACCTAATATCTCGGATGTAGTATTTTCCAACATTCCTGGCGGGTCGGCCCCTACTTCTCAGTGGGCACATTATATACGTCTATATCGTAATATAACCTAACCTAACCCATCCAGACCCTCGCTGGTAATGTTTTACAAAATCCCGGTCGTGTCGGCCCGTACATCTCGGTGAGGACATTATATACGTCTATAACGTTATATATCCTAACCTAAGTGAACCTAACATCTCGGATGTAGTATTTTCCAACATTCCTGGCGGGTCGGCCCCTACTTCTCGGTGGGCACATTATATAGGTCTATATCGTAATATAACCTAACCTAACCCATCTAGACCCTCGCTGGTAATGTTTCACAGAATCCCGTTCACGTCTTCCCGTACGTCTCGGTGCGGACATTATATACGTCTATTAATTTATATATCCTAACCTAAGGGAACCTAACATCTCGGATGTAGTATTTTCCAACATTCCTGGCGGGTCGGCCCCTACTTCTAGGTGGGGACATTATATACGTCTATATCGTAATATAACCTAACCTAACCCATCTAGACCCTCGCTGGTAATGTTTTACAAAATCCCGGTCGTGTCGGCCCGTACGTCTCGGTGCGGACATTAAATACGTCTATAAATTTATATATCCTAACCTAAGGCAACTTAACATCTCGGATGTAGTATTTTCCAACATTCCTGGCGGGTCGGCTCCTACTCCTCGGTGGGCACATTATATACGTTTATATCGTAATATAACCTAACCTAACCCATCTAGACCCTCCCTGGTAATGTTTTACAAAATCCCGGTCGTGACGGTCCGTACTTTTCCTTGGGGACCTCATATACGTCTATAACTTTATATATCCCATCCTGAGGGAACCTAACATCTCGGATGTAGTATTTTCCAACATTCCTGGCGGGTCGGCCCCTACTTCTCGGTTGGAACATTATATACGTCTATAACGTAATATAACCTAACCTAACCCACCTAGACCCTCGCTGGTAATGTTTCACAGAATCCCGTTCATGTCTTCCCGTACGTCTCGGTGCGGACATTATATACGTCTATCAATTTATATATCCTAACCTAAGGGAACCTAATATCTCGGATGTAGTATTTTCCAACATTCCTGGCGGGTCGGCCCCTACTTCTCGGTGGGCACATTATATACGTCTATATCGTAATATAACCTAACCTAACCCATCTAGACCCTCGCTGGTAATGTTTTACAAAATCCCGGTCGTGTCGGCCCGTACATCTCGGTGCGGATATTATATACGTCTATAAATTTATATATCCTAACCTAAGGGAACCTAACATCTCGGATGTAGTATTTCACAACATTCCTGGCGGGTCGGCGCCAATTCTCGGTGGAATCATTATATACGTCTATAACGTAATATAACCTAACGTAACACATCTAGCCCCTAGCTGGTAATGTTTCACAGAATCCCGTTCATGTCTTCCTGTACGTCTCGGTGCGGACATTAAATACGTCTATAAATTTATATATCCTAACCTAAGGCAACTTAACATCTCGGATGTAGTATTTTCCAACATTCCTGGCGGGTCGGCTCCTACTCCTCGGTGGGCACATTATATACGTTTATATCCTAATATAACCTAACCTAACCCACCTAGACCCTCGCTGGTAATGTTTCACAGAATCCTGTTCATGTCTTCCCGGACGTCTCGGTGCGGACATTATATACGTCTATAAATTTATATATCCTAACCTAAGGGAACCTAACATCTCGGATGTAGTATTTTTCAACATACCTGGCGGGTCGGCCCCTACTTCTCGGTGGGCACATTATATAGGTCTATATCGTAATATAACCTAACCTAACCCATCTAGACCCTCGTTGGGAATGTTTTACAAAATCCCGGACGTGTCGGCCCGCACTTTTCCGTGGGGACCCCATATACGTCTATAACTTTATATATCCTAACCTGAGGGAACCTAACATCTCGGATGTAGTGTTTTCCAACAATCCTGGCGGGTCGGCCCCTACTTCTCGGTGGGCACATTATATACGTCTATAACGTTATATACCCTAACCTAAGAGAACCTAACATCTCGGATGTAGTATTTTCCAACATTCCTGGCGGGTCGGCCCCTACTTCTCGGTGGGCACATTATATACGTCTATATCGTAATATAACCTAACCTAACCCATCTAGACCCTCGCTGGTAATGTTTTACAAAATCCCGGTCGTGTCGGCCCGTACATCTCGGTGCGGATATTATATACGTCTATAAATTTATATATCCTAACCTAAGGGAACCTAACATCTCGGATGTAGTATTTCACAACATTCCTGGCGGGTCGGCGCCAATTCTCGGTGGAATCATTATATACGTCTATAACGTAATATAACCTAACGTAACACATCTAGCCCCTAGCTGGTAATGTTTCACAAAATCCCGTTCATGTCTTCCTGTACGTCTCGGTGCGGACATTATATACGTCTATAAATTTATATATCCTAACCTAAGGGAACCTAACATCTCGGATGTAGTATTTTTCAACATTCCTGGCGGGTCGGCCCCTACTTCTCGGCGGGCACATTATATACGTCTATGTCGTAATATAACCTAACCTAACCCATCTAGACACTCGCTGGTAATGTTATACAAAATCCCGGTCGTGTCTGCCCGTACTTCTCCGTGGGGACCTCATATACGTCCATAACTTTATATATCCTATCCTAAGGGAACCTAATATCTCGGATGTAGTATTTTCCAACATTCCTGGCGGGTCGGCACCTACATCTCGGTGGGCACATTATATCCGTCTATATCGTAATATAACCTAACCTAACCCATCTAGACCCTCGCTGGTAATGTTTTACAAAATCCCGGTCGTGTCGGCCCGTACATCTCGGTGAGGACATTATATACGTCTATAACGTTATATATCCTAACCTAAGTGAACCTAACATCTCGAATGTAGTATTTTCCAACATTCCTGGCGGGTCGGCCCCTACTTCTCGGTGGGCACATTATATACGTCTATATCGTAATATAACCTAACCTAACCCACCTAGACCCTCGCTGGTAATGTTTCACAGAATCCCGTTCATGTCTTCCCGTACGTCTCGGTGCGGACATTATATACGTCTATTAATTTATATATCCTAACCTAAGGGAACCTAACATCTCGGATGTAGTATTTTTCAACATTCCTGGCGGGTCGGCCCCTACTTCTCGGTGGGCACATTATATAGGTCTATATCGTAATATAACCTAACCTAACCCATCTAGACAATCGCTGGTAATGTTTTACAAAATCCCGGTCGTGTCTGCCCGTACTTCTCGGTGGAGACATTATATACGTCTATAACGTTATATACCCTAACCTAAGAGAACCTAACATCTCGGATGTAGTATTTTCCAACATTCCTGGTGGGTCGGCCCCTACTTCTAGGTGGGCACATTATATACGTCTATATCGTAATATAACCTAACCTAACCCATCTAGACCCTCGCTGGTAATGTTTTACACAATCCCGGGCGTGTCGGCCCGTACTTTTCCGTGGGGACCTCATATACGTCTATAACTTTATATATCCTAACCTAAGTGAACCGAACATCTCGGATGTAGTATTTTCCAACATTCCTGGCGGGTCGGCCCCTACTTCTCGGTGGGCACATTATATACGTCTATATCGTAATATAACCTAACCTAACCCACCTAGACCCTCGCTGGTAATGTTTCACAGAATCCCGTTCATGTCTTCCCGTACGTCTCGGTGCGGACATTATATACGTCTATAAATTTATATATCCTAACCTAAGGGAACCTAATATCTCAGATGTAGTAGTTTCCAACATTCCTGGCGGATCGGCCCCTGCTTCTCCGTGGGCACATTATATACGTCTATATCGTAATATAACCTAACCTAACCCACCTAGACCCTCGTTGGGAATGTTTTACAAAATCCCGGACGTGTCGGCCCGCACTTTTCCGTGGGGACCCCATATACGTCTATAACTTTATATATCCTAACCTGAGGGAACCTAACATCTCGGATGTAGTGTTTTCCAACAATCCTGGCGGGTCGGCCCCTACTTCTCGGTGGGCACATTATATACGTCTATAACGTTATATACCCTAACCTAAGAGAACCTAACATCTCGGATGTAGTATTTTCCAACATTCCTGGCGGGTCGGCCCCTACTTCTCGGTGGGCACATTATATACGTCTATATCGTAATATAACCAAACCTAACCCATCTAGACCCTCGCTGGTAATGTTTTACAAAATCCCGGTCGTGTCGGCCCGTACATCTCGGTGCGGATATTATATACGTCTATAAATTTATATATCCTAACCTAAGGGAACCTAACATCTCGGATGTAGTATTTCACAACATTCCTGGCGGGTCGGCGCCAATTCTCGGTGGAATCATTATATACGTCTATAACGTAATATAACCTAACGTAACACATCTAGCCCCTAGCTGGTAATGTTTCACAAAATCCCGTTCATGTCTTCCTGTACGTCTCGGTGCGGACATTATATACGTCTATAAATTTATATATCCTAACCTAAGGGAACCTAACATCTCGGATGTAGTATTTTTCAACATTCCTGGCGGGTCGGCCCCTACTTCTCGGCGGGCACATTATATACGTCTATGTCGTAATATAACCTAACCTAACCCATCTAGACCCTCGCTGGTAATGTTATACAAAATCCCGGTCGTGTCTGCCCGTACTTCTCCGTGGGGACCTCATATACGTCCATAACTTTATATATCCTATCCTAAGGGAACCTAATATCTCGGATGTAGTATTTTCCAACATTCCTGGCGGGTCGGCACCTACATCTCGGTGGGCACATTATATCCGTCTATATCGTAATATAACCTAACCTAACCCATCTAGACCCTCGCTGGTAATGTTTTACAAAATCCCGGTCGTGTCGGCCCGTACATCTCGGTGAGGACATTATATACGTCTATAACGTTATATATCCTAACCTAAGTGAACCTAACATCTCGAATGTAGTATTTTCCAACATTCCTGGCGGGTCGGCCCCTACTTCTCGGTGGGCACATTGTATACGTCTATATCGTAATATAACCTAACCTAACCCACCTAGACCCTCGCTGGTAATGTTTCACAGAATCCCGTTCATGTCTTCCCGTACGTCTCGGTGCGGACATTATATACGTCTATTAATTTATATATCCTAACCTAAGGGAACCTAACATCTCGGATGTAGTATTTTTCAACATTCCTGGCGGGTCGGCCCCTACTTCTCGGTGGGCACATTATATAGGTCTATATCGTAATATAACCTAACCTAACCCATCTAGACAATCGCTGGTAATGTTTTACAAAATCCCGGTCGTGTCTGCCCGTACTTCTCGGTGGAGACATTATATACGTCTATAACGTTATATACCCTAACCTAAGAGAACCTAACATCTCGGATGTAGTATTTTCCAACATTCCTGGCGGGTCGGCCCCTACTTCTAGGTGGGCACATTATATACGTCTATATCGTAATATAACCTAACCTAACCCATCTAGACCCTCGCTGGTAATGTTTTACACAATCCCGGTCGTGTCGGCCCGTACTTTTCCGTGGGGACCTCATATACGTCTATAACTTTATATATCCTAACCTAAGTGAACCGAACATCTCGGATGTAGTATTTTCCAACATTCCTGGCGGGTCGGCCCCTACTTCTCGGTGGGCACATTATATACGTCTATATCGTAATATAACCTAACCTAACCCACCTAGACCCTCGCTGGTAATGTTTCACAGAATCCCGTTCATGTCTTCCCGTACGTCTCGGTGCGGACATTATATACGTCTATAAATTTATATATCCTAACCTAAGGGAACCTAACATCTCGGATGTAGTATTTTTCAACAATCCTGGCGGGTCGGCCCCTACTTCTCGGTGGGCACATTATATAGGTCTATATCGTAATATAACCTAACCTAACCCATCTAGACAATCGCTGGTAATGTTTTACAAAATCCCGGTCGTGTCTGCCCGTACTTCTCGGTGGAGACATTATATACGTCTATAACGTTATATACCCTAACCTAAGAGAACCTCACATCTCGGATGTAGATTTTTCCAACATTCCTGGCGGGTCGGCCCCTACTTCTAGGTGGGCACATTATATACGTCTATATCGTAATATAACCTAACCTAACCCATCTAGACCCTCGCTGGTAATGTTTTACAAAATCCCGGTCGTGTCGGCCCGTACTTTTCCGTGGGGACCTCATATACGTCTATAACTTTATATATCCTAACCTAAGTGAACCGAACATCTCGGATGTAGTATTTTCCAACATTCCTGGCGGGTCGGCCCCTACTTCTCGGTGGGCACATTATATACGTCTATATCGTAATATAACCTAACCTAACCCACCTAGACCCTCGCTGGTAATGTTTCACAGAATCCCGTTCATGTCTTCCCGTACGTCTCGGTGCGGACATTATATACGTCTATAAATTTATATATCCTAACCTAAGGGAACCTAATATCTCAGATGTAGTTTTTTCCAACATTCCTGGCGGATCGGCCCCTGCTTCTCGGTGGGCACATTATATACGTCTATATCGTAATATAACCTAACCTAACCCACCTAGACCCTCGCTGGTAATGTTTCACAGAATCCCATTCATGTCTTCCCGTACGTCTCGGTGCGGACATTATTTACGTCTATAACGTTATATATCCTAACCTAAGAGAACCTAACATCACGGATGTAGTATTTTCCAACATTCCTGGCGGGTCGGATCGTACTTCTCGGTGGGCACATTATATACGTCTATATCGTAATATAACCTAACCTAACCCATCTAGACACTCGCTGGTAATGTTTTACAAAATCCCGGTCGTGTCGGCCCGTACTTTTCCGTGGGGACCTCGTATACGTCTATAACTTTATATATCCTAACCTGAGGGAACCTAACATCTCGGATGTAGTATTTTCCAACATTCCTGGCGGGTCGGCCCCTACTTCTCGGTGGGATCATTATATACGTCTATAACGTAATATAACCTAACCTAACACATCTAGCCCCTAGCTGGGAATGTTTTACAGAATCCCGGTCGTGTCGTCCCGTACGTCTCGGTGCGGACATTATATACGTCTATAACGTTATATATCCTAACCTAAGGCAACTTAACATCTCGGATGTAGAATTTTCCATCATTTCTGGCGGTTCGGCCCCCACTTCTCGGTGGGAACATTATATACGTCTATAATGTAATATAACCTAACCTAACCCACCTAGACCCTCGCTGGTAATGTTTCACATAATCCCGTTCATGTCTTCCCGTACGTCCCGGTGCGGACATTATATACGTCTATAAATTTATATATCCTATCCTAAGGCAGCTTAACATCTCGGATGTAGTATTTTCCAACATTCCTGGCGGGTCGGCCCCTACTTCTCGGTGGGAACATTATATACGTCTATAACGTAATATAACCTAACCCAACCCACCTAGACCCTCGCTGGTAATGTTTCACAGAATCCCGTTCATGTCTTCCCGCACGTCTCGGTGCGGACATTATATACGTCTATAACGTTATATATCCTAACCTAAGGCAACTTAACATCTCGATGTAGAATTTTCCAAAATTTCTGGCGGGTCGGCCCCTACTTCTCCGTTGGAACCTTATATACGTCTATAACGTAATATAACCGAACCTAACCCATCTAGACCCTCGCTGGTAATGTTTCACAGAATCCCGTTCATGTCTTCCCGTACGTCTCGGTGCGGAAATTATATACGTCTATAAATTTATATATCCTAACCTAAGGGAACCTAACATCTCGGATGTTGTATTTTCCAACATTCCTGGCGGGTCGGCCCCTACTTCTCGGTGGGATCATTATATAGGTCTATATCGTAATATAACCTAACCTAACCCATCTAGACAATCGCTGGTAATGTTTTACAAAATCCCGGTCGTGTCTGCCCGTACTTCTCGGTGGAGACATTATATACGTCTATTACGTTATATACCCTAACCTAAGAGAACCTAACATCTCGGATGTAGTATTTTCCAACATTCCTGGCGGGTCGGCCCCTACTTCTAGGTGGGCACATTATATACGTCTATATCGTAATATAACCTGACCTAACCCATCTAGACCCTCGCTGGTAATGTTATACAAAATCCCGGTCGTGTCGGACCGTACATCTCGGTGAGGACATTATATACGTCTATAACGTTATATATCCTAACCTAAGTAAACCTAACATCTCGGATGTAGTATTTTCCAACATTCCTGGCGGGTCGGCCCCTACTTCTCGGTGGGCACATTATATACGTCTATATCGTAATATAACCTAACCTAACCCACCTAGACCCTCGCTGGTAATGTTTCACAGAATCCCGTTCATGTCTTCCCGTACGTCTCGGTGCGGACATTATATACGTCTATAAATTTATATATCCTAACCTAAGGGAAACTAATATCTCGGATGTAGTATTTTCCAACATTCCTGGCGGGTCGGCACCTACTTCTCGGTGGGCACATTATATCCGTCTATATCGTAATATAACCTAACCTAACCCATCTAGACCCTCGCTGGTAATGTTTTACAAAATCCCGGTCGTGTCTGCCCGTACTTCTCGGAGGGGACATTATATACGTCTATAAATTTATATATCCTAACCTAAGGCAACTTAACATCTCGGATGTAGTATTTTCCAACATTCCTGGCGGGTCGGCTCCTACTCCTCGGTGGGCACATTATATACGTTTATATCGTAATATAACCTAACCTAACCCATCTAGACCCTCGCTGGTAATGTTTTACAAAATCCCGGTCGTGTCGGTCCGTACTTTTCCTTGGGGACCTCATATACGTCTATAACTTTATATATCCTATCCTGAGGGAACCTAACATCTCGGATGTAGTGTTTTCCAACAATCCTGGCGGGTCGGCCCCTACTTCTCGGTTGGAACATTATATACGTCTATAACGTAATATAACCTAACCTAACACACCTAGACCCTCGCTGGTAATGTTTCACAGAATCCCGTTCATGTCTTCCTGTACGTCTCGGTGCGGACATTATATACGTCTATGAATTTATATATCCTAACCTAAGGGAACCTAACATCTCGGATGTAGTATTTTCCAACATTCCTGGCGGGTCGGCCCCTACTTCTCAGTGGGCACATTATATACGTCTATATCGTAATATAACCTAACCTAACCCATCCAGACCCTCGCTGGTAATGTTTTACAAAATCCCGGTCGTGTCGGCCCGTACGTCTCGGTGCGGACATTATATACGTCTATAACGTTATATGTCCTAACCTAAGTGAACCTAACATCTCGGATGTAGTATTTTCCAACATTCCTGGCGGGTCGGTCCCTACTTCTCGGTGGGAACATTATATACGTCTATAACGTAATATAACCTAACCTAACCCACCTAGACCCTCGCTGGTAATGTTTCACATAATCCCGTTCATGTCTTCCCGTACGTCTCGGTGCGGACATTAAATACGTCTATAAATTTATATATCCTAACCTAAGGCAACTTAACATCTCGGATGTAGTATTTTCCAACATTCCTGGCGGGTCGGCTCCTACTCCTCGGTGGGCACATTATATACGTTTATATCGTAATATAACCTAACCTAACCCATCTAGACCCTCGCTGGTAATGTTTTACAAAATCCCGGTCGTGTCGGTCCGTACTTTTCCTTGGGGACCTCATATACGTCTATAACTTTATATATCCTATCCTGAGGGAACCTAACATCTCGGATGTAGTATTTTCCAACATTCCTGGCGGGTCGGCCCCTACTTCTCGGTTGGAACATTATATACGTCTATAACGTAATATAACCTAACCTAACCCACCTAGACCCTCGCTGGTAATGTTTCACAGAATCCCGTTCATGTCTTCCCGTACGTCTCGGTGCGGACATTATATACGTCTATTAATTTATATATCCTAACCTAAGGGAACCTAATATCTCGGATGTAGTATTTTCCAACATTCCTGGCGGGTCGGCCCCTACTTCTCAGTGGGCACATTATATACGTCTATATCGTAATATAACCTAACCTAACCCATCCAGACCCTCGCTGGTAATGTTTTACAAAATCCCGGTCGTGTCGGCCCGTACATCTCGGTGAGGACATTATATACGTCTATAACGTTATATATCCTAACCTAAGTGAACCTAACATCTCGGATGTAGTATTTTCCAACATTCCTGGCGGGTCGGCCCCTACTTCTCGGTGGGCACATTATATAGGTCTATATCGTAATATAACCTAACCTAACCCATCTAGACCCTCGCTGGTAATGTTTCACAGAATCCCGTTCACGTCTTCCCGTACGTCTCGGTGCGGACATTATATACGTCTATTAATTTATATATCCTAACCCAAGGGAACCTAACATCACGGATGTAGTAATTTCCAACATTCCTGGCGGGTCGGATCCTACTTCTCGGTGGGCACATTATATACGTCTATATCGTAATATAACCTAACCTAACCCATCTAGACACTCGCTGGTAATGTTTTACAAAATCCCGGTCGTGTCGGCCCGTACTTTTCCGTGGGGACCTCGTATACGTCTATAACTTTATATATCCTAACCTGAGGGAACCTAACATCTCGGATGTAGTATTTTCCAACATTCCTGGCGGGTCGGCCCCTACTTCTCGGTGGGCACATTATATAGGTCTATATCGTAATATAACCTAACCTAACCCATCTAGACACTCGCTGGTAATGTTTTACAAAATCCCGGTCGTGTCGGCCCGTACTTTTCCGTGGGGACCTCGTATACGTCTATAACTTTATATATCCTAACCTGAGGGAACCTAACATCTCGGATGTAGTATTTTCCAACATTCCTGGCGGGTCGGCCCCTACTTCTCGGTGGGATCATTATATACGTCTATAACGTAATATAACCTAACCTAACACATCTAGCCCCTAGCTGGGAATGTTTTACAGAATCCCGGTCGTGTCGTCCCGTACGTCTCGGTGCGGACATTATATACGTCTATAACGTTATATATCCTAACCTAAGGCAACTTAACATCTCGGATGTAGAATTTTCCATCATTTCTGGCGGTTCGGCCCCCACTTCTCGGTGGGAACATTATATACGTCTATAATGTAATATAACCTAACCTAACCCACCTAGACCCTCGCTGGTAATGTTTCACATAATCCCGTTCATGTCTTCCTGTACGTCTCGGTGCGGACATTATATACGTCTATAAATTTATATATCCTAACCTAAGGGAACCTAACATCTCGGATGTAGTATTTTTCAACATTCCTGGCGGGTCGGCCCCTACTTCTCGGCGGGCACATTATATACGTCTATGTCGTAATATAACCTAACCTAACCCATCTAGACCCTCGCTGGTAATGTTATACAAAATCCCGGTCGTGTCTGCCCGTACTTCTCCGTGGGGACCTCATATACGTCCATAACTTTATATATCCTATCCTAAGGGAACCTAATATCTCGGATGTAGTATTTTCCAACATTCCTGGCGGGTCGGCACCTACATCTCGGTGGGCACATTATATCCGTCTATATCGTAATATAACCTAACCTAACCCATCTAGACCCTCGCTGGTAATGTTTTACAAAATCCCGGTCGTGTCGGCCCGTACATCTCGGTGAGGACATTATATACGTCTATAACGTTATATATCCTAACCTAAGTGAACCTAACATCTCGAATGTAGTATTTTCCAACATTCCTGGCGGGTCGGCCCCTACTTCTCGGTGGGCACATTGTATACGTCTATATCGTAATATAACCTAACCTAACCCACCTAGACCCTCGCTGGTAATGTTTCACAGAATCCCGTTCATGTCTTCCCGTACGTCTCGGTGCGGACATTATATACGTCTATTAATTTATATATCCTAACCTAAGGGAACCTAACATCTCGGATGTAGTATTTTTCAACATTCCTGGCGGGTCGGCCCCTACTTCTCGGTGGGCACATTATATAGGTCTATATCGTAATATAACCTAACCTAACCCATCTAGACAATCGCTGGTAATGTTTTACAAAATCCCGGTCGTGTCTGCCCGTACTTCTCGGTGGAGACATTATATACGTCTATAACGTTATATACCCTAACCTAAGAGAACCTAACATCTCGGATGTAGTATTTTCCAACATTCCTGGCGGGTCGGCCCCTACTTCTAGGTGGGCACATTATATACGTCTATATCGTAATATAACCTAACCTAACCCATCTAGACCCTCGCTGGTAATGTTTTACACAATCCCGGTCGTGTCGGCCCGTACTTTTCCGTGGGGACCTCATATACGTCTATAACTTTATATATCCTAACCTAAGTGAACCGAACATCTCGGATGTAGTATTTTCCAACATTCCTGGCGGGTCGGCCCCTACTTCTCGGTGGGCACATTATATACGTCTATATCGTAATATAACCTAACCTAACCCACCTAGACCCTCGCTGGTAATGTTTCACAGAATCCCGTTCATGTCTTCCCGTACGTCTCGGTGCGGACATTATATACGTCTATAAATTTATATATCCTAACCTAAGGGAACCTAACATCTCGGATGTAGTATTTTTCAACAATCCTGGCGGGTCGGCCCCTACTTCTCGGTGGGCACATTATATAGGTCTATATCGTAATATAACCTAACCTAACCCATCTAGACAATCGCTGGTAATGTTTTACAAAATCCCGGTCGTGTCTGCCCGTACTTCTCGGTGGAGACATTATATACGTCTATAACGTTATATACCCTAACCTAAGAGAACCTCACATCTCGGATGTAGATTTTTCCAACATTCCTGGCGGGTCGGCCCCTACTTCTAGGTGGGCACATTATATACGTCTGTATCGTAATATAACCTAACCTAACCCATCTAGACCCTCGCTGGTAATGTTTTACAAAATCCCGGTCGTGTCGGCCCGTACTTTTCCGTGGGGACCTCATATACGTCTATAACTTTATATATCCTAACCTAAGTGAACCGAACATCTCGGATGTAGTATTTTCCAACATTCCTGGCGGGTCGGCCCCTACTTCTCGGTGACTCTGAGATAGCGCGT